>JACXGM010006364.1:0-32976 GCA_016801145.1 Umbra pygmaea | reverse complement strand
ACCATTACCATTTGAATACTCTACTCACTACACCATCACCATTTGAATACTATACTCACTACACCTTCACCATTTGAAAAATCTACTCACTACATTATCACCATTTGAATACTTAGCATTGTGGTGTCATCTTACTAATAATTGTATGTCTCAATATGTTTGATCACACACACAGAAAATCATTATGGTAGAGAGTATAATTATCAATTTATGATAAGAACATCTTGTAATGGAATAGTATTAGGAATGCATCAAGCTATAATGAAATGTATTTGGAGTACCTTCAAATGTATTATATGGTAGGGGCCTGACTCATCATTTTTATATAAGGTCCTCGAACTGTGCCACTATTGTCTATAAAATATAATTAACATAAGGGTGACATCATAAAATAAGTTATATTGGGAACTTTGGGAAAATCCCTCCCAAGGGTTGGCATAAAGTGAAGTTATGAAGGTAAAAATATGAGTGTATCCCTTAGATCCTCAGTCCATTGCCCGGGGCGGACGGTTTATTTATATGTCATTATGTTGATATTCCTTTAAAGTCTATTTGGATTCAAAGGGCCCTATCTTGCACCCAGCGCAATTGACTTTGTACACCAACGCATGTATAATTCCTATTTTGCACCGGACGCACAGCGGACCTTTCCCTCCACAGACGCACGTCAGCAAATTAGGGAATGAACTTGCGCTCCCGGGGGCGGTTCAGCGAAAAGAGGAGGCATGTTCTGGCGCAAACATTCCCTGGTGCTATTTTTCCAGTTTCAGAAAAAAATTCCACCACAGACCAGGGAAAAATGAGTCTATAGTCAGTGGCGCGTTATTCAGATGCTATTTTAAGGATGCATGCTTGGCCATAATGTAGCGTGTGCACAACGCACAAACACTTTGCTTCTCTCTTTTACACAGATGCAGCTGTCCCCATTTTTGCAAACCATACATAATTACAAGGAAAAATATAACCACACGAGGGAAATCATACTCATGACGAGAACGTTGGTCTCCTCGGCTGTGAACGGCTCCTGGCGCGCCTGGCAAATCCAACATTATAACAGCAATCTGCCATGGAACAAGCACGCCTGCTCTTAAAGGGAATGTGAGATGACGCTCTGATTGGTTTATTGCACGTTACGCCCAAACCACACCTATGACTAATGTAGTTATTTCAAACCTTGCATTTCGCGTTTGATACTTGCATTTGAGAGCCCAAAATGTCTTTTAAAGATTCTCTGTAGGCAGTACAGGAGGAAACTGTCGGGCTTTTCGCCTCTAATCAGTCGGTTACATCACTTGCTCTGAGTTGTTTTCCTGTGGTTTACAAGGGCGTGCATTTTGTCAGCCGATGGCAAAAACACTTTGTGGGTTAGAGCTGTCAGTGTATTTGAAAGAACGTTGGCACACCCTTTGGGATGGATGGACAATAGAGAAATCTACATACTGGATGAGAACCTCCGGTTATTTTACCTGTTACTCTCTTTGCTGATGAAAGAAACTCGATGGAGTCGACTCAGTCTTTTCCCTTTTTCCTTCTCCATCCCTGCACATAAACACAACATATCGCTTTTAGGGTGACACGACACACAACTGCTTTGGTCCTATCAGCTATTGCAAAGTCGGAGGTGTCAATTCGCATAAGGATCAAACATACAGAAATACAGATGCACTGACTGTCAAAGTTAAAATAATATTAACTTTGAATAACAGCCGTATGCTGTGGTGGATTCACAGTTTACTGAAGATCCGCACCTTTGATGTTAAGCTGGGCGAATGCCAGCTCCTTCTCATGGTCCCGTAGGAGAAAGTGGAAGTCTTCCCAGGTGATGTTGTCCTTGTCATTAAAACCTGCCGCCTCCATCATGGAACTGATAGCCTCGTCCGACTGGCTCTTAGACAGGATGCTGCTGGAGATCTCAAGGAACGACCTGTGGAACACACACGAGACAGCCACAGTTGGTGCATACCCATTTCATTTTAAGCGTGCCTACAGCCGGATCTACAAACGAGACAGCCCAGAATGCAGAAGGTCTACGGCACAATTCTAGAATCTAAACAAGTAATTTGACAAATTCTATTTGTGGGTACAAGATGTCTTCAAACCTGGCTTTATAAAATACAATGACTGTGTACAAATCAACACATTGCTTACCTCAGGAGTCTGGAAAATTCCTCTTTCGATAAGAACCCATCTCCATCAATGTCATGCATTGAGAACATCAGCTTGGACTTATCTTCTGGTGAACCTACAGCAAACAAAAATACAATCATATATTAAGACATATTCTTATTTCTAAGAGTGTGCTTACTATTTGTTATTTGTTCAGAAATAACCCTGCTTTCTTATCCTTCACCTTTCATAAAGATGACGATGACATCAAGAAACTCCTGGAAGGAAAGATAACCGTTGCCGTCTTTGTCGGCCAGAGTGAACATGGAGTCGACAAACAGAGAGTCTGGTTTGAGCCCGAGCGCATCAGCAAACTCAGTTCCTGTCAGTTCAGTATCCAGAACTTCCCTGGTTTTCCTACACGACATCCCGCTCATCTCGTTTGTGTCACACTTCTCAATCTCAAGGACCTAGAGATGAAGTAAAGAGATCTGTAGGACTCGAGCAAAACCACAGATAAACCTGGAAACGGCAGATATGTTGGGTAATCTAAAAAGGTCATTGTGATGAGTAACAGGTTGAATTATCATCACCACCAACAGTTC
This sequence comes from Umbra pygmaea, assembly GCA_016801145.1. Taxonomy (NCBI): domain Eukaryota; kingdom Metazoa; phylum Chordata; class Actinopteri; order Esociformes; family Umbridae; genus Umbra; species Umbra pygmaea. The sequence continues at coordinate 30,265 of JACXGM010006364.1, read as the reverse complement.
CTCATCTGACTAAATCCATAATCTAATCACACTTTTAGTTGTTATTTTATTGTAGTGGTAATGTGGACCTACTCCCCACATCACTTTGATTACAGGGCATACAATAGCCTGACAATGAAAGGAGGGGTTTGTTAGGTTACATGCTGTGGCAGAATATTACAATGACCTTGACATCTGTTGGGCTTTCCCGATTTTTGTCCCCTCCATATTTCCTCTCTAATTCTGCCTTGTCGGCAGCTCCTCAACTCCTTGCGCAGATCTGTGGGATGACGAGGGGCGTGCACACGGTTCATTCAACCACATGTCGCCCAGCTGCTTATTTTCACACTGCGAATCCAACACGGAAGCATTTAGTCAGATCATGCACGGAATGAGTACGTTCACTGACTATAATGTACCTCCGTGATTGAACCCACAGGCCTAGACACAAGGAGTTGCTGGAGAGCGACTTGGCGGGATAGATAATCAGATTTATCTAACCCAAATCCTGGGCAGCACTAAGCCAATTTGCACTGCCTCGTGCAGGGGGCCCGGGGAAAGTCTGAGAACCCATAATTAGGCTCGAACCCATGACTATCATGATGTAGACTCGTGCAATGCAGCAACTTAGCCCACTATGTCACGCGGGCCCCCTGAGAATCCATCTGGATTTAAAACAATCATTGTTAAAAATAATAGATGCTTAAAGCATCTTACCTTGGCGAAGGCACTCCGGATGAATGTTTCTACTAACTTAGCCCTCTGCTCCATGGTCACAGCTTCTTGAAGTAGATTGTTCTCGGGCATGTTCATGACTGACACCCTCGAGTCACTGTCTGGGACCTCAGAACACAGGTGATTCACAAACTCACCACGCTGGTGCTCGTCCTCAAAGTAAAGCACCTGGAACAACAAACAGCACAAGTGGAATTGGCACGGAGACCTCTGACATGGGTAGTTAATGAAGGAGGAAAGATGAAACACATTTGTGTGGTGGAGTTATAAAAAAAGTGTGATATTTACTGTAGTGTATTCTAAATTTAAATAAAAACACGTTAGATGGCGATAAGTATTCAGTCATGTCAGTAGACCCCACACATTCCGTTTCCGACTCCCACACATGTACACACGCACATGCGCCCATAAACGTACACGCCCTTCCCCTGCCTCTCACCAGGTCGTAGTCTTTGGGCACTTTGAGCAGCATTGCTCTGCGGGAGCTGTCACTGGACAGCAAGATGTCCAGGTGCGTCTGGGCATCCAGGTTGAGCGAGCGCAGAATGGGGCCGGACAGATCGATCATCTGCAGGCTCCTCTTCTCATCCACCTTGAGGATGATGGGCCGCTGTGGCTTCTTAGGGCCCTGCCACTCACAGGCTGAACAGAACAAACCATTGGTTTTATTGTCCCATTGAAAACTTTAAGTTTTGGATTCCAGTGGTTCTCAAAACCTGCCATCTCATAAATCTGGTTGCAGCCATTGATAGCTTCCTTTTTCTGCCCTGTCCAGGTAGTGTAACCACCATTCCCTTAACTGTGTACCTGTGAACTATGCTTCCAACGGTGTCCCTGTGAACATTCAGTGCCTTCGCTCTCTTTTGTATCATGTTTGTGAAGGGCAATGATTCTCCTAACTCTCTCTCTCTGAGGCAAAAATGTTGTGCTCTGTGCGTGATCTTGCGTGATCTCACGGGATCCAGCGGGATCTCGCGGGATCGCAGTAGCAGCCGAGAGTAGCAGCCATCAGGCAAGTGTTATTTAAATATACTTCTGTTGTACTTACAAACTTTTTCAATGCCTCTTTTTTATAAGTACAGAACCTATTCGTACTACTGTGTAAGTTTGGTAACATTCCGGGCATTATTAGTGGGGTTATTTACAAGATACACCCTTGGTTCCATTAGCGCCTACACTAAGCCATTCGGCTGATAGCTCTAACTTGACCTATGTTATAACAATAGAAAAAGCTTATGGGGGGTGGTTTGGCTCAAGGTCAAGGTGCAATAACCCTAGGGTTATTTTACTCCGAACAATCACTTTAACCTAACCCTAACATTAACCTAAGACTAACTGTAACCATAACCTAAAGAACTTAAAGGTCCCATGGCATGCTCATTTTGGATTAGTTTATATAGGCCTTAGTGGTCCCCTAAATACTGTATCTGAAGTCTCTTTCCGAAATTCAGCCTTGGTGCAGAATTACAGACACTACAAGCCAGTCCCACAATGAGCTTTCCTTAGACGTGCCGTTTCTGTGTCTGTAGCTTTAAATGCTAATGAGGAGGAGCGAGGCGGGTTAAGGTGGAGGTGGGGGTGTGGCCTTGACTAGCTTGTGGCCACTGTAAAATTTACAGTCAATATATTGCAATTCGCTCGTAGACACGCAGTCGTTCAAGCTTTCCAGTTTGACTAAAACTAGATCCAGGCGCGATTCTAGCATGGGGGCACTCACGTTCGCTTGGCAACACTATATTATTTCGGCAACACAAACTCTGATTTTTCCATTCAGAATAATAGTGCTTGTTTCAATTCATTGCAATAATCATTGTGAATTCATTGCAAAAACAAACATTTAACATGTTTTCAAATACGACGTTTCATTAAAAACAATAACGAATATGTTGTACAGAATTTGATTTAATATATTGTCAGTGTCTCGTGAACATGATACATTTGAAAAACATTCGCTAGCATCCAACAACAGACTAATTTTAGCAATACATGAACATAGACCCACCAACTATCTATGCAAATGATTAACAATTATTATTTTCATGAATTACGAGCGCTATTGTTTTGAAAGGTAGAATCAGAGTTTGTGTTGCAGACATAATATAGTGTTGCTAAGTGAACGCGAGTGCCCACCCGCTAGAATCGCGCCTGACTAGATCTATGAAATGATAATGATATTACATCATTTATTTGTTTACATATTTTATACCCTGGTTTGCAGAGGTGCACACTTCACTACACGTCATTCCAATGAGGGGAAAGGCAGATATCTCGCTTGCCATAACACCAACAGCAGAACGGTTATCTAAATAACAAAGATGTGTACAACACTCGCATTACAGTGTGTGTTTTCACACACATACTTGGTGCGATCTACCTTTACATTAGCGACAGTAAGGCTGTTGGTTGTTAGCTGCAGAGCTATAGTTACAGCCCCATTTTAAGGTTAACAAGCTAGGTAGTAACCAAACACAGTAAAGCAACAAAATGATACATCGTTAGTTAACTTACTTGTCCGAGGTTTGTAGCTAAGCCAATGACAGTCGGTACTGATCCAGACTTTAATTTCAGACGTTCAGCAAGGCCAGCTCTGTATTGGCCGAAGTTGAGGAAACAGTCGTCGATGAAATGTTTGGCGCAGACATACAACACTTTTGGAAGGTGTGTTGGCCCATTTCCAGAGAAAATTAAATTAACCCACTGGTTCTTCAGAGGTTCAGATGAAGGAACTAAAAAAATACTTTTGTGTTCATTTGTACATCCAAACACTGAGCAACTGCCATACTTCACTCGTTTGCAAGCCATGATGTCTCTCCAGGATAAACAATATTTGCGTGGTTGTAGCTGATTTACATTCTCATAGGCGGGCCAAATTCTCTGGGCGGGCCAAGCAGAGAAAGGGGAGGTAACCTTTCCCCTTATGACGACATAAGGGGCAAATTTCAGAACAGCTCGTTTTAGCTTTAGTTTTCTCAAAGTCAGAGGAAGATACTCAGTGCTTGGTTTTTACCTATCGCCATTTCTAGCCACTGGGGGACCATAGGCAGGCTAGATTAACTAATATTAATGTTAAAAAACCTCATAAATTGAAATTTTCATGCCATGGGACCTTTAACATTTATGTCTGTACTTAACCTTCCCTAATGCCAAAAATTAACCCTAAACCTAATCTATAATAACTGAACCTGAACTAAATTGTAAGCGTATACCTAGTTGTAACCTTGGCCCTAAACCTAACCCCTAACCTAGAAATTGAATTTGTCCTTACGGGAAGGCAAAAAATCCTAATTTGGGTATTTTTGTCAAGTATTATTACCCTTGTGAAGACTTCTGGTTGTAATATGATATGTTATACCAAAACACACACACAAACAAACACACACAAACACACACCTCTGATTCCAGCGACAGGTTCCACTGAAGGGCTCTCAGCTCCCTTGCCTCTCATCGAAAACTTTTTAAACTTGGAGGTTCTGAAATGGGCCACAGCGACAGCCATGAGGAGGCTCACTGAGGGGGGAAACAATCAACACATCATCACTACTGGTATTATCGTCACGGTTATCTTCACTACTGTTACCATCACTACTGTTACCACCACTACTGTTACCATCACTACCATTAGTGATCAACTCAACTGTCATCATCACAATGTTTCTGAAGTCCATAAAGAAACCTCTTGAAATTTGACATATTAGGTTCCTACATTTGTTGTTTCATGATGAATACATACCATTAAAATGTGATATGATGTTGTGCACCTTTAGACAAAGACACTGTTTGCATGACTCTGCATAACAGTTTCTGCTAAATAACCTATTGAAAAATGTGGATTCTGATTGGTTAACAATAGTTACTGACCTACAGGAGGGAGCTGCCTGTGAAATCTGATTGGTTAACAATAGTTACTGACCTACAGAAGGGAGCTGCGTGTGAAATTTGATTGGTTAACAATAGTTACTGACCTACAAGAAGGAGCTGCATGTGAATTCTGATTGGTTAACAATAGTTACTGACCTACAGAAGGGAGCTGCGTGTGAAATCTAAATGGTTAACAATAGTTACTGACCTACAGGAAGGAGCTGCGAGTGAATTCTGATTGGTTAACAATATTTACTGACCTACAGGAAGGAGCTGCGAGTGAATTCTGATTGGTTAACAATAGTTACTGACCTACAGGAAGGAGCTGAGAGTGAATTCTGATTGGTTAACAATAGTTACTGACCTACAGGAAAGAGAAACAGAGAAATGACTGCGATGCCAAAACCGGCTTTGCTCTCGTCGTCAAAGTAGTTGAGCTTGGTGACATTGGTGCAGGAGTGGAGTTCAGAGGATGTGACCTGGGATGGTTGGGGGCAAGGGTCACCTGAAAAAAGACAGACAGACAGACAGACAGACAGACAGACAGACAGACAGACAGACAGACAGACAGACAGAGAGAAACAGTGAAACATACAAAGAGATGGACAAAGAGGGAGACAGTGAGACATGCAGGCAGACAGTAAGACATGCAGGCAGACAGGGAGGCAGTGACAGAGCCAAGCAGCAGGTACAGTCGTCATTAACAGTTAGTAGGAACACCTATTAATAATGTTGTGATGGACACTAGCATGTGTTATCAATACACTAGAAAAATGTATATCTGAAGTCAGTGATGTTTACCTGTCCTCCAGAAGAAGACTTCCCTCTGTATATCCCCAGACTCTGCCATGGTGACGGCCACAAGGACATCATGAAAGCTTGTGTTCTTAATCATCTGGAGCTCTGCTTTTGTGAACATGCTGGAATGATGGTACATGACTCATATTAGCTGGAACATCTTGTATCAATAGGTCATTACTGTATCACCAAGGAGGAAGTGCAGGTTGGTTATTCAAACAAAATATTCATAATTTGCTGATAATACAATAGCACAGAGAGATTAATCACTCAAAACCAGTAAATGTGATGGTGAGAATGTTTCTAAGGATGCTCTCTATAAACAGTGCACATCTGTAATGAAGGCTGTGGACAGTTAACATGTCAACTTGTGTTATTTTCTTTTTCTTGTTACTTGAATTTAAAACATAATAATGATTAGTTGTAGTAGTAGTATTGGTAGTAGTATTAGTAGTATTAGTAGTGGTAGTAGTAGTAGTATTAGTAGTACTATTATTAGTAGTGCTAGTAGTAGTAGTAGTAATAGTAGAAGTAGTAGTGGTAGGTTTCAAACTGTAGTATTGGATTTAGTAGTATTTGTATTAGTGGTATCAGCAGCAGTAGCAGTATTAGTATTAGTATTGGTATTAGTAGTAGTATTAATAGTATTAGTAGTACTATGATTAGTAGTACTAGTAGTAATAGTAGGAGTAGTAATGGTAGGTTTTAAACTGTAGTATGGATTTAGTAGTATTTTAATTAGTGGTATCAGCAGCAGTAGTATTAGTATTAGTATTGGTATTAGTAGTAGTATTAGCAGCATTAGTAGTATTAGTAGTACTATTATTAGTAGTACTACTAGTAATAGTAATAGTAGTAATGGTAGGTTTCAAACTGTAGTATTGGATTTAGTAGTATTTGTATTAGTGGTATCAGCAGTAGTAGTAATGCTAACAGTATTAGTAAAAATAGTACTACATTAGTAATGATAATAAAAGTACAGTATTAGTAGCAATAATAGTGGTGTCACTTGAGACATTACACAGTGTTCTTTCCTACCCATTCTGCGTATTCTCAAACCAGAAGCGGTCCCCATTCCTAATGCGTTCAAACTGCTCCATCATGATTGTAGATAAAACTGGACCAGGGCCGTCCAAGGACTCCAGCAAAGCTCCAGGGAACAGCTCGAGTTTAGAGATGTCCCCATCGTATAGGGCAGCTATGTTGCGGATTAACTGTGTACAGAGACACAGTATGTCTTGCTTCTCTCCACAACAGTTATAAAACCTGCCATTTTTTACAATTTCCCTTACTCAAGTTTAATTTGAAAACATAAAAACAATCCTAAATGTAATCCATGCTGCTTCATTTATGACTAGTCCTAATCTGGCGGCCATTATGATATGTCCCAGAGTCTCTTATTCCTTCCTTTCTGTCACGACTCTGGTCTTGTTGTCTCTCTCAAGCTTGTAAGTAAAACAACCACACAGACCCTTTTGATACTCGGCCAATAAATCATAAAACAATCATAACACATACATTTGCGTTATTATACACTTTTATACCTTTGGGTTGATGGTGTTGAGCTGAGAGTTGATGCCTGCCCAGGTGTTTACAGGAGTCAGGCCCAGTCCCTTTCTGACCTGGTTATAACTGGGAAGTCCAAAGTCACGGCCTCTCTGGACCATCAGAGCCACCAAGTCCGATCGCGAGAACCGCAGCGGGCCGTACATGTAATCTGTTGGGATGGAGAGAAACCGCTAAAATTAATGAATAATCTGTAACAACTACAGTGCCTTGCGAAAGCATTCGGCCCCCTTGAACTTTTCGACCTTTTGCCACATTTCAGGCTTCAAACATGAAGATATGAAACTGTAATTTTTTGTGAAGAATCAGTTTTGCACTTCGAGAGACTGAACTTTTTGCCCATTCCTCCTTGCAAAACAGCTCGAGCTCAGTGAGGTTGGATGGAGAGCGTTTGTGAACAGCAGTTTTCAGTTCTTTCCACAGATTCATGATTGGAATCAGGTCTGGACTTTGACTTGGCCATTCTAACACCTGGATATGTTTATTTGTGAACCATTTCATTGCAGATTTTGGTTTATGTTTTGGATCATTGTCTTGTTGGAAGACAAATCTCCGACCCAGTCTCAGGTCTTTTGCAGACTCCATCAGGTTTTCTTCCAGAATGGTCCTGTATTTGGCTCCATCCACCTTCCCATCAATTTTAGCCATCTTCCCTGTCCCTGCTGAAGAAAAGCAGGCCCAAACCATGATGCTGCCACCACCATGTTTGACAGTGGGGATGGTGTGTTCAGGGTGATGAGCTGTGTTGCGTTTACGCCAAACATAACGTTTTGCATTGTTGCTAAAAAGTTTCATCTGACCAGAGCACCTTCTTCCACATGTTTGGTGTGTCTCCCAGGTGGCTTGTGGCAAACTTTAAACAAAACTTTTTATGGATAGAAAAATCCAGAAATGGCTTTCTTCTTGCCACACTTCCATAAACGCCAGATTTGTGCAGTATACGACTGATTGTTGTCCTATGGACAGACTCGCCTACCTCAGCTGTAGATCTCTGCAGATCATCCAGAGTGATCATGGGCCTCTTGGCTGCATCTCTGATCAGTCTTCTCCTTGTATGAGCTAAAAGTTTAGAGGGACGGCCGGGTCTTGGTAGATTTGCAGTGGCCTGATACTCCTTCCATTTCAATATTATCGCTTGCACAATGCTCCTTGGGATGTTTAAAGCTTGGGAAATCTTTCTGTATCCAAATCCGGCTTTGAACCTCTCCACAACAGTATCTCGGACCTGCCTGGTGTGTTCCTTGTTCTTCATGATGCTCTCTGTGCTTTCAACGGACCTTTGAGACTATCACAGAGCAGGTGCATTTATACAGAGAGATTACACACAGGTGGATTCTATTTATCATCATTAGTCATCTAGGTCAACATTGGATCATTCAGAGATCCTCACTGATCCTCTGGAGAGAGTTTGCTGCACTGAAAGTAAAAAAGGCTGAATAATTTTGCTTGCCCAATTTGTCAGTTTTTTATTTGTTAAAAGTTTGAAATATCCAATACATTTTGTTCCACTTCATGATTGTGTCCCACTTGTTGTTGCGTCTTCACAAAAATTTTTAGTTTTATATCTTTATGTTTGAAGCCTGAAATGTGGCAAAAGGTCGAAATGTTCACGTGGGCCGAATACTTTCACAAGGCACTGTATGTTCTGAAAATTAAAATACTTCCATGGTTTTTTATCATAGGGATCCAGACAGACCAACAAAGACCTACAGACACACAAAGAGACAAAGGTTGGGAGAAGGGGGAAGTTGGTCAGGTAATAGTGAAATATTATGGGGATCAAACCTCTTAGGTCTTCCACGACAATGTTGTCCTGTCTTTCAGCAATCTGGGAGGCCATGCCCATGATTAGTTTGTCAATGTCCACACCGGACATCAGGTTGGGGTTCTACAACAGAGAAAATTGTGTCAACACTGAGACGTACAAACACACTCAGATACATGAAAACAACTGTTCGAGATGTTGGCAAACCATGACATGAGTGCCAAATCAATCCAGCCCACAGGAAAATAAATGTACTAAAGAGGTAATTAAAGCTCAATAGAATGCTAAATGCCACATCTCCCATGTGGGAAATACAGAATGGCATTGCTGCAACCGTACATCTCAGAAGATTATATTTTGAAAACATGAATTACGTTGTATGCCAACCTATTCAGGGTGTTTTTACGTTTCAGCTGCACGTTTATTTGTTGGGCTACATTCGTCCTTCTATTACGTTGCACCTGCACGATTCATTTTGCCATTTCATGTGAGAACATTCCCTAACAGTTACTGACTTGAAAATTAAACTGACTGTCATTTGCATTGACTATTTAGGAAAATCTGTGCAAAATATAATTTGCATAATAATTTGGAACGTGGTGTAGAAATGCTGTTCAAAAAAGTTTACCCCTCTCTTGAATTATTACATTTACATAGATTGGACATTCAGGAACATTAATTATTTTCCCAAAATGTCAACGTAACCCTCAAGCCAAAATGATTATCTACCCCTAACTCTATGTCTTGTGTAGATTAGAGAAGGTTTAATACCTTTCGGTTCCAAAAGCTGTTGCACATCCGCATGGCTGGCGATATGCTCCCATCGATGTTGACAATGTCTTGAAAGTGGCAAGTTTGATTTCTGCAGCCAAAGATTAAAAATAAATCATCAGGTGACATTCCAGGAGCAGAGTTGGAAACATAGCCTTCAGCAGTTTAGCTCTACAGGAACTGTTTATTAAGTTAAAGCATTCAGAGGCGTAGCTCTCCACAAACAGGTTTTAGGTTAAAACCTACAGTGGCGTAGCTCTCCAAGACCAGGGTTGGAATTATAACCTTCAGGAGTTTAGCTCTCCAGGAACAGATCTGGAGTTAAAAACCTACAGGGGTTACCACTTCAGTTTTGGGCAGACGGGCTCTAATGTGTAGACTAGGCATAAGTACCTCATATAGACACCAGGGGGTGCCATTGTGGAGAAAAAAGCCATGGTCATAATCTGGAATTCAGGTGAGATCCCTGGATCTACAAACTTCTGGTAGCCTGCAGAAGACAGAATTACAGCAATGACACCAGTGCATACTACTAAAAAACTGTTGAAATGTAGATAAACAAAGCATCAAAGAATAGTATATACTGCATATGTAAATCGACAGTGCTTCTTTTCCCACTCTGCTAAAGAATACTTCTAATTTAGAAATAAGGTAAAAAATATCAGTAATTGCTGTTGAATGAATTGACCTAACTCCGGAAATTATTTTGAATACCCTTTTCATTTTCAAAATCCATTAATTAGAGCTACAGTCTGAATTTATAAAAACAAGAAATGTGGAAGAAATGGAGGCTAGTAAATGAGTGGAGACCCAATCCAGGTGTCTGTGTGTAATACTGCCGTCACAGCATGGATTTAGACAGTACCACAAGAGCTAACTACTCACCTAACCACTGCTGTCCTATGATTACCAGAGCATGACTTAACAAGTTGCAGGTCTCCGCTCTGTGCGCACTTACACACACACACACACATGCACGCACGCACGCACACAAGCGCTCACACACTCTCACCCTCATTCTCTCACTGTTTTACCTGGGTATGAACTTATGTTGTTTATCCCCAGAAATCCAGGCAGCCATTCGTAGAATGCAATATTCTGTAAAGGATAAATGGATTAAAGATGCAGTCTGTCTTTTTAATCTAAATAAATAATGCAGTTTCTCAGCAGAATTATTATTTTACCTCAGTCAACCATGAAAATCCAACTTTAATTCAGGTGGTTTAGAGTACATGGGGCACAAATCATGACAGTATACAATTTTTAGAGTAACATTTTGAGCTTAATAGAGCCACTTTTCCGACCAGAGGTCAAAATCAGGAGCTACATCTTACAATCTCATCCAATCTATTACACAACAGCTATTACAGGTGCTTTTTGTAGAATTATTGCTGTAAAAACGCAACTACAGACCAAATCTGTAAAAATCATATTTCTTGACATTTTAATAAAGTTGGATATGGGCTAATGTTTCCCTAAACCTTGAAGTGCTTTGTTACAAACAAAAGTACAAACAAAAATGTGTAAATTTGATACGATTCTAACAGGCGTGTGCCCATTGATAAACACTGTGAAAACCCAAGTCATCGCAGCCTCATTGCAATTCCTGTTTAAATTACAAAACAAGCACTGCATAGTGTAGGAAATCATTGTCCCATCTGCTTTTTCCGATATTTTCAATATGATGAAAAACATGTTCAATAGCTTTTGGAAGCTGGTCACTCAAAACGAAAGTAGTTATGTTGTCATTCTGCAAAATACAACACGGAATGGATAAATAGCCCCTTTACACTACAATCCTTGAATTGAACTACAAACCTATTTAACTAAACATTTTAAGTTATTTTCCAGTGTACCACCACTTTCATTGACTGGTCCATACACAGAATAATAACAATGTTGGTTAACCAGAAGGATGAGTGGTGACGCAGACATACTTCCAACCACTAACACCATTTCATCTAGAATCCCACAACCAGCTGCCAGTGAGGTAATAATCAACTCTCTTCCCTGGTCAGGTCACATACTGTTTCACTGTAAATCACCCCTAAATGACCACCTGTATGCTGGCTGGATTCAAATACTTTCAGGAGATTTATTCTCAAACCTGGAATGTGGCAACCACAGTCTTCCTGGCGTTTTGAAACAGTTCTTCGTCTGACCATGAAGGATTTTTCACAAGCAACTGCATGGCGATGTAATTGTGGTAACGAAACCACACTATGCCCTCTGCCAACGTGAACACATTCTCGTTTCCCCAGCCGTTCCCCAACTCTGAAGGATTGAAGAACAAAGAGAGGCATGTGATCATTTTCACTTTGTTGGTTGCATACAACAGCAGAAGATGTTACAGGTGTGATTGAATGGCTGCGTTAAAAGCATTTCTTTTAATCAAACTACAAATGGGTAAACTTTACAAATACAATAAAAATAAAAAAATCAACTGATTCAGGAAGTAAATAAAACTTCAGGTGACTCCATCACCTGAAGTTTTATTTACTTCCTGAATCAGTTGATTATTATTTTTTTATTGTATTTTTCCTTCAGGAAGTAAATAAAACTTCAGGTGACTCCATCACCTGAAGTTTTATTTACTTCCTGAATCAGTTGATTATTATTTTTTTATTGTATTTTTCCTTCAGGAAGTAAATAAAACTTCAGGTGATGGAGTCACCCGAATAACATTGTGTTACACCCAGGTTTGCACAATTCTATAAACCATAAATACAATCCTTCCTTTTCCAGAAATCAGGCTTGCAATCCAGGTCACACCCAGTTCATCAAATGTTAATAGTCAAAGTTTTGTTGCCCGGAAAATGAATATCTGGTTCTTTATTTAAAGACTTAATTACTAGCTTACCAGTCTAATCATGTGGGAATGAAACCCACAACCCCAAACGCTCTACCATTCTGAGCAAGACAGGACTCCATGTACCTGCTGCCAGGTGTAAAATCAATCAATCAAACGCTAACATTCACCAGGGCTAGGAACAATTACATGTGGATTTTCATAGGGCTCTTCGCCTTAATGGAGCAAGAGGACAAAAAAAGCCACGATATCAATATCCTACACAATGTTTTACAATTGGTATGATTTTTCTGCTCCTACATTCTACTTTTGATGCCAAACTGACCACTGGGGCCAAATGGCTCTATTTTCCTCTAACCTGAACAAAGTACCAGATCGAATGCCATCCAATCGAATGCCAAAGCTGTTTGGCAAACTCCATGTTTACGTTTGTCTCTTTGGCAGCAAATCATCAGTCATTTTGTCATTAAACTGAAAATGGATGAGAAGAAAATAACCATGTAGGCACAGTATCAACATCCATGTGAACATTTTGTTTGGCCAAATGTAATTCTCTTTGTTCTGGCATTAGAGTTGTGTACAGCCAGATCAGATTGACTACGTGGTGACTTCTCATACTGTTAGTGGAGATTATGAGATGGGTTACAACATTCTGGGAATATCCAATAAAATCCATGGTTTTCCTGATATCCTGGATGCTAATATAACCCCACCCAGACCAGGAAATGTCTTAGTCTATTTTTATATTGGTGCTGATATCAATATTTATGAATCACTATATCTATTGCTGCCAGTAGAGAAAACACTGTCCTTTTAATTTAAAGATGCAGTCTGGGACCTTTGCAATTAACACGTTTTTAACCTCTTATTATGTGCTGAATGTGTAATATGCTCAGGAAACCGTACTGCCTTGAAAATAGCAGTTTTACAGTACAACCAATGACCCATAATGTGCAAATTCCATCTATAATTGTGATGTTTCCTAGCCATTTCTGAATGTGCTGTTTTTTTGTGAGACAAACAGAGGTGCAGGAAACCTCTTATCACCTGGAAAGGTTGTGTAGATCAAAATTGATGAAAAAGCAAAATCAGAACACGACGAAGAACCAGACAAAGAAGGAGAACCAAAAGATGGAGGAAAACCTGAAGAAAAACCAGACGAAGGAAAAGAACTAGGAAAAGATTTGTTTGAGATGAAGAAGAAGGAAAACCAGAAGAAAGAGAACCAGAAGAAAGAGAACCAGAACAAAGAGAACCAGAACAAAGAGAACCAGAACAAAGAGAACCAAGAGATCTACTCACCATAGAGTCCCTTGGGTCCTTGTTCTCCAGTGGAGGGGTCAGCGGCACTCCACATTATGCTACTTATCCCACCCCTCAGAGGCATGTTCCAGAAGTCGCCAGAGGCTAGGAGACCACCAGAGAATTTTCTCAGGGTGTCACACCAAGAGCTGGATGGCCCATAGATGGAGCTTCCATCCAGCCATGCAGTCACCAGGTTCACCTTTTTTGGAGCATAAATTGACTTAAGCTCAATGAAGTCTTTGCACTCTTAAGCCTTTAATTAGCAATTTCTACTAAGATAGCATATGTTCTTCTGTCGTAAAACGTATTGAGAATAGGAACTGCACTCTACAAATGAATCTATGAGATGGTAATGGATGAAGTTTGGTAAGATGAGGGAAGGTTTTAGTGTGTTTAACTTTTGTTTGTATCTTTTACTTCAGGTCTTATTTGTTTGGATTTAAAAATAAACAACTCTGAAGATTGCTCTTATAAACCAGTTAAAAATGCAATTAGAGCATTAAATATTGACACAATGTCATACCCGTGATATACGATCTCATATTCCAAGGCTATCAGACAATCAGCACTGGGTAAACATACGTAATGGAAATTTCACTGCATTAAGTAGGCAGGCTTAAAATAAAACAACCAAAATGTGTGTTTTTTTAAGTAATACAAAAATAGACCAATCAGTTACAATTTAAAGCTAGGTTAGTGAGGTTAAGGTTAGGTTAAAGTAAACTGACCTTTTTTACGTTTTGTAAACGTACAAGATATTTGTTTTCCTGCCTCCGGAAACATGTTTAGATATTTATGATTTCATACAATTTCGTACGATTTTGTAAATTTTCGTAAGATTCTGTACATATCGCCATGAGAACAGCCTGAAATACCATACCTGTTATAAATGCATTGGTAGCAACAGAAGATCATATTGTCCAAATACCACGCCGTTCCTTATTTTATTGCTTAATCAAACCATGATCATAAATTTACACACTAAGGACAGTCCACAGTGTTTAAACTAAGTCTGGTCGTGAGCTAAATCTGTATCGTAGCTATGTCTAGTCCTGGGCTAAGTCTGGTCCTGACTTAAATCTGGCCCTGGGCCGTGTCTGACCCTAGGTCAACTGGACTGGGAAAGGATGTTTCATAAATATATTGCCTGATTATTAGAGATTCTGCCACTCTGGATTGAGATGACCGACTACAGGTATAAACACCTGGCTCTCTTCACCTGTGTCCGAGGGTTATTGGGGCTCTGGCTGGAGTCCTTGTCCCACAGCCCCCTCTGGAAAGGTAGAACAACCTGGCCGGTGCCTTCGGGATCGAAAACTGGGTCTCCTTTTGGGATGGGGATGTTCATAAATTCCGGAGGACAGCCAGGGGGACGTGAGTCCAAAATGTCAAACAATAAATGGTACCCTGCACAAGAAGAGGAGAAAGGGACATTCCACATGATACACAGTATTTAATATTAAGAGATCTTATATGATTTACAATATTTATATGATTTACAATATTTACCTTATATGATTTACAATACTTAACATAATAGACATACCTTATATGATATATAGTATTTAATATAAAGAGACATAACTTGTATGATAAATTATAAATAACGACACATACCTTGTGAAATTTTTATTATAGAGACACCTTGTGATTTTCTATACTTTTCAAAGAGACACTTTATTATATGTTATAGATCATATAAACACACTTAAATTACTATATGACACCTTATATAGACTTTACTATCCTTGACTCTGACTATTACGTCACTACATTTCTACAGAAAAATAATGTACATTTTACTTAAAACTTTATATGTACTTAGTGGGTAAAATGCCCAGCATTTTTTTACAGACATTTAAGAAACTTAAGTGGGATTGTGACTGTCACAGTGCTTCTAATATTATAGACTTCCTTTAAAAAACTTATTTCCAAATTTCTTTTTTAAAAAACCATGTGCCTTCATGTTCGTTTACCTTAGGAGATTTTTCAAATTATGTGTTTTGGATACTTATAATTGTTATACTTAAAGGTTCTATTGGCAGAATATGTGCTGTAACAACGGGAGTACTTTACATCCAGCTCTGTTTCTAATCGACCAGCATAAAAACGATACATTTTTATTGACGTTTTATTTACAGTTTTTTATGTTTTAAATTAGTCATTTTCTATAATATATATATTTTTATTTTACTGGGAGTCAGACTTGTAGTTGGAAGGTTGTCAATTTGATTCCCGCCTGTGCCCAATTTCGTTTGTCCTTGAGCAAGGCATTTTACTCTAGCTTGCTCCAGGGGGATGTCCCTGTATTCACTGAGTCGCTCTGAATACGAGCGCCCGCTAAATTACTAATAATGGTAAATTGTAAAACTGTGAAGTGCAAACCTACCGAAGAACACGGAGAGTACTGTCTGGTTGTTAGCGGAGGGCTGGCCCGAGGGTCCGCTTGCCGTCACATCACTGACCATGCGTGGGTTAGGTAGCTGAGGTTCTTGAATTGGCTGCAGAACCCCATCGGCGTAGCAGGCAGGAAAGAGACGCACCAAATGGGAACCTGTGTGCGCATCGAGAAGAGTTCCTTAATCTCATATAATATTAACATTCTCAATTTTCTAATGAGATGTTTTTATTAACTCACCAACAGCACCACGGTCGTGATCGGCTAAATTGTTAAACCAGCCGTCATATCTCGGGACTTCCCACGTGACTTTGGACTGAGAATCTGCACAAATGAATTACATTGTGCTTTTAGTGTGGTAGTCAAATATATGACTTTTTTATATTTATCAAAGAAAACACATTTCACGAGGATTTTGAAAGTCATAAACATAAAGGGACACGTTATAAACATCACCAATATTTACAAGGGTACTTACGTTGAATGAGAAGCACTGCCAGCAATACCGACAAAGGACTTCTCCAGATCCGTTTACGCAAATCCATTGATGCGAGAGATGCGCCTCACCAGGCAGAGACCAAATCCGACACCGTCAAGCGTAGTCAAGGAGTAGACTACTGGTGTAGAAAGAGCATTTAGGAAAAAATAGGAAAAGCCGTTTAAATGATTGCGATATAAAAGATCAACTTTTTACAACACGTGGTTCTATGTGAGCAGCAGGTTCTTATAACATTGCTTATTGGCACTTAAATCACACTTTGACTGGTAATCTAAAGATATACTTTTGATAAATTTTAAATAAGGAACATCACGATAAAAAATATATAAATGGCAACTTACCCAAGCTGAAATGTGAGAAAAAGTGTCCGATTTGAGATAAAAAAAAACGGGGTGAGCAAAACAGTGTTTCAGAGAGCAGGATTTAGTCTTGTGTTGATGACCCAACTTCTTATAATAGAGTGACATATGTATTTCCTTGTCGGAACGGTAATGACCAACTTCATCCTAAATAAACTGGCACGTGTGTTTCCTTGAAGGAACTGGTACTGCCGGTTCACACCTCTGTTTCAAGGAATACCAATCAATGCAACCCAAGATGCACAATTTCCCTACGTGCGCGATGCCGGTATAAAAGTCTCGTGCGTTACATTCGTTATTCACATCTTACTGCCTCTTGGTCTGCGCATCTTTTTTAGACAATCAGGTAAGCTTTATTCTGAACACAGAGGATTTATGCATGACATTTATACAGTGCTTGGTTAGCCTTTATTTTTTTCAGAAATAGATTGAGTGTATTTACAAATAATGTTTTAATTTGTTTATCGCTTAAAAAATAGTTCAAATTTTAAGATGGGTAATTTTGTCCATGCTAGTTTGTCAGGGAGAAGTCAGTCATATTCCGTTACTGTACTCATGCATTGTTGTTAGTTTACGTGCTCTCATCTCAGCATCAACTCAGTGGTTTTGAAGCACATTTTATGCAACAGAAGTTGGGGCCTGATTGATTCAATGAAGTGCATTTGGACGGCCTGTTTAAGGGTACAATATTACATTGACTGGAGGAATGAAAAACAAGGGTTGAGTGCATTGAGGCGGTTTTAAGGTTTACTGATACATTAATCTGGAGTTGTTTTGAAAAAGGTGACACAGTGCATTGTGACAGAGTTTTGCAACACCTTAAGTAGCCTGGGTAGAAAGCATTAAAGCCCATAAATGTTGTTGTGGTGTTAAAAACCCTGTCTGTTGCAAAATCAGATGCCTTATTGAGTATCAAAACAGGTATGGGAATCTGTATGCAGCTTGTATGCTCATTGCTCTTATATAGCGTATTGATAAATTCCTCATTGGTTAGTCCAAAAGGTCAAATCTGCTACATTACGCTCAACAAAAGACAAAATAAATTCTTCTTGAAAAATGCTAAATATATAATGTGCTCCAGTAGCAATAATTATTTGGTACAAAATCACATTTTAAAGACATGCATTTCAAAATTCTTTATCTTTTCTTCTGACCAAACAAACATATTGATACAATTTTTACTTGAGTCAACAAGTCCATCATTATCCTAATGTCTCTAACATGAGCCTTTATGATAAGTTTATAGTAATTCATACTATAATGCAGGATTTGTTGTATACATGGTAAAGTTATTAACTTTAGCAGAATCTCTAATCCAGAGGGATTTACAGGATTCATTTGGGTTCTCTGTCTTGACCAAATATACAATGCTTCTTTGCGTAAGCTCTGGACGTTTGGGTGGCATGTGTCCTGACTCTGTGGTCACTTAAGATCCCATTACACATCATAATGCTAAGGCTGTTATCACTGTTGTCCTGGCAACATTTCTAATCTGGCTCTCATACCATAATGTTCATCTAATCTTCCTTACCTTCGAAATGTCTGATTCATTCTCTTGTTTCACTCAGTAAGAATTGTAAAGCACTGTGGGTGTAAACTATATTTAAATAATCAGGTATATACAGAAGGTCACTGTTAAATAAATGTAATTGATAATTAATTTAAATCACTGTTAAAAGAATATCAGTATTTTACAATGAGGGAGACGTAGAAATACATAAGCAAGTTATAACAACAACAGTGATAGATTTTTAGACTGCTTTAATATTAATCATTTGCAATTTGCAAAACAAATTAGCAATAATTGTCTTGATTCAGAAATCAATATTTTTTGTTGCACACAGAAGCCAAAAAAGGCAGAAAAGATATTGATAAATAGAGATACATACTATTGTGATCCCATTTACAAACAAAATAAAGCAACATTTGATAAATTAGTTTTTATATATATCGATAAGTTATAAAGTAATATCTTCAACAGATTGGTCACTAAAAAATAAAGTGAAACATATAGAGAGAAGTGTACAACCTGGTCTCACAGGTTAGACGTAACATACATCTTTAGACACTCATTTATTTGGTATGTTATTAAGTTGTGTTTCATAACACCTATGGGCCACTCCTTTAATTGGTATGATATCCTATTTTAGGATAGGTTTCATTATATATAAATTTACTATCATTTTTTAATAACTTTAATTTGCTTTCAAGTTTTCTGTGGTAAGAATCTTACAAAACAAAAGCTGTGATGTCAATTAGCTAATAAATGTGATATGTTTGAAATTTGCTGAAACGTACTCTATGATATGATACAAATTTGTTTTGAATTGGAAATGTTATCATTGCAATTCACCTAGTTTCCGTACCACCATACCAGAACATAATTCATAGTTACAGTAATTGAGTGCAATAAAAAGCCAACCCGAAAAATGCAGCTCAGCTTCCAGGTTGGTTATAGGAAATCATGAAGTTCCTGCAGCTCTGCATACCCGGGCTGTCTACTAGTGTGGAACTGTACCGTGACGAGCTAATGGAAACTGGTTTTGTTCCTATCTCTGTATCTTTAGACCGTAACTGAGCAACCTGCCTCTAACACTGTGTCTTCTGTCACGCTGTCTGGTCTCAGCTTTAGTCCCCAGAGAGCCTAAGTTAAGATGACTTTCTACGATGGCATTTACCCATTCTACAGCCTACAAAGAACACCTTTCATCTTCAGCTCCCAACTCCTCACCATCATCCTGGTCTTCCTCGTCTTCACAGTCGCTTTACTGATTATTCTGCCTGGAATCAGAGGCAAATCTGTGAGTATTAACGATTAGTGAAACCAAACAGCGGGGTGACATTAGTGCCGCCAGACACATAATCAATTAATATCTTGTCACTAATATCACGGCATGTCTATACCGTAACCTGTGATTAGATAATGTATCTATGAAAACATACTGTCCTCACTAATTAATTACCTAAAGAACCAGATGAAAAAACAGGAAATATTTGAGATCAACCAATAGTTGAAAGGTTACATTTTCTATAATTTTGGTTTCCTCCAACTCTTTATTACAGAGAATCTTCTGGATGTTCAGAATCATCGTCAGTCTGTTCATAGGGGTTGTGATAGTGGGTAAGTACTAAGCATTGCATCATTTGCCAGTAGTCGTTACTTTTAATAACTTGATGATGAAGAGATCAGTCAACGAACTCTTTCTAAATTTTCAAGTAACATTTCTTGCAGCATAACTATGCATTTATCCCCTACATACTGTGTATCAAAAAAGATCTCTCTAAAACTCTAAAGGGACAAAGATGTTCATAAATTTGTTTAGATGTGTAAATACTTATAGCTATTACAAGGTTAATCTGTAAAAGAGGCCTTGCTCTCAACCTGACTTCTGTGTGTAAATATATTTTATGTATAGACAAAAATGGCCATTGGACACACTTTTAATTTATGCTTTTTTCTCACAAAATAGTTTTTACCTTTCAAATCAAGAGGGTGTTTATTATTCTCAGTAAACAAAACCAACACATCCTACTTTCCACAGCTATATACAAGTAAAAATGTTTTATTGTGTTTATTTATTTATTATGGTTCTAAAGACACTTTCTTGACTTCGTCTCAGCCCTGAATTTCACCAGTGACTGGGTTGAAGGTCAAACCAAAACCAACGCCACCTACAAGTCGTTCAGCAGTGAAGAGGTGGATGCAGACGTAGGTCTGCACATTGGCCTGTATGGAATCAACATCACGTTAAGAGGTGAGCCGACAGAATTACAACATCATATTGTTTGTTTTTATTGTAAGTGGGATTTTATGAAATCTACATCAGTTTGATAGTACACCCTTAGAAAAAATATTCAGAACAATTCCCCTACGGAAGGACCAGTGGCAAGTTAGTTCCAATGAGAACCCTTAGAGAAGATTGTTTTACCTTCAGAACCCATTCCACTGAGGATTAAACATGGAACAGAAAATAATTTTACTTGGAACCAAAAATGGTTCTTCTGGGAACAACCATATAATCTTTTTTCTAAGAGTGTAGACAGTTCTAAGTCCCTGCCTCACAGCACAACTGTGTCACGGTGGCCAGGGTTCGAGTCCTGGTGGCTGTATTTCTGACTATGCCCGCTGGGTCTGCTAGGGAAGGAGCAAATTGGTACACCTCTGGTCGACGAGGACATGTCACAATTACCTCGACACGTTGTTCTTGTGAGACACATCGTGTTCAGGTCGGTCGCCCGTGATTTCAATCATGGTTTTGCAGATGTTGAATGTGTAATTCTGCCCACATACCTACTGACTTCTGTCTTGATCAAGCAGGGAAATAAAAACCAGGCGATTTGGCAATATGTGATGAGAGGGGTTGCTGATGAGGCACGGCTAAAAGGGGAACTCTGACATGACAATTGTGTGGTGAGAAAAAATGGGGAAAGGAACAAGTCTAGAAAGCAAAAAAACTTCAGGGATGAGCAACGATGCTGATAATTAGATGATCACAATGAGAGACTTGATGTAAAATATTTATGCAGCTGTGTGCCGCAGCATTACTGTGCTAGTATTGTCCTATTACCAGCACTGCTCAGTATGCAACCTATGGTGAGCCTGGTTATAATATCTACATCAGCTGACCTTATTACCTGCAGAAATAACTGATATTAACACTGTGGCGTTGAGGCATATCAAAAGACAACTACTCACCAATTAACCCACTATTGCAGAATATGTTATTTGAGACCATTGACACTGAAATCCATATAACACCTTCCTCATTAATTGATTCTGTCCAATCAACAAACACCAGGATGTAGGACACAAATATCCGATCATGCACGGGATGATTACGCTCACTAACTATACTTCCGTGATTGAATTTTCGGGCTCCCAATCTGGACACAAGGAGTTGCTGGAGATCAACGTGGCAGGATAGATAATCTGATTTTTCGAACCCAAATACCGGGCAGCGATATGCCAATTCGCATTTGCGCTGCCTCGTGCAGGAGGTCCGGGGAAAGTTAGGGAATGTAGACTGTCCTGCAATGCAGCGACTTCTATGCAAAGATTTGATAAATAGCTTGTGTGTCCCAATTTCACCCATTGTAACCAGTCAAAGTGCTAAGCGCTTGAGGGAAAGCATTTGTGGAGTGAAGGAAGCTTTATAAATAGGCATTGCATAGTGTTCCATGTGCAAATTTAAGCTACCTTTTGATTGGTTCGGTTGTTTTTGTAAAATGCAATGTTGACATGTTCCTTTTGTTTTCAATAATAAAAAAACTTCAATTTTTGTTCTCTCTCTCCTTGTAGGGAATCCTGTGAATCAACTCAATGAGACCATCAACTACAATGAGATGTTTAAGTGGCAAAACACAGATCAGGAGTACGAACATGCCCTAGAGAGAGGCCTGCCTAACCCTATCCTCTACATCGCTGAGAAGTTCACCCTGAACAGTGCATGTGGCCTCATCTACCAGTACCAATACTCTGCACAATATGCCACATCCACTCTCTGGTAAGACATACAGTCATGTTATCAAATCAGTTAGATATTGTTCTGCAATGTCTCCATCGTACTATTCATACAATTTACACACATTTGTTGTGTGTCTATATCAGCCACCAAATAACACAGAAATATTATAAAGACTATTATTTAGAAGAAATAACACAAATCCCAAACACAATGAAATAAAAACATCTAACATAGCACATATTCACTTTGAAATCCATGCATACTTAAATGTTGTAAATAACCGGGTATTGACATAAACAGGGTGTTAACAGATTTACAGTATTGATATACACAGGGCATTGACATATACATTGTATTAACATTTACAGTGTATTGACAGATACATGTAAAGGATATTGTCATATACACATTATTGACATATACATTGTATTGACATAACGTATACATTGTATTGACATATACAGGGTATTGACAGATGTAGGGTATTGACATATATATAGTATTGACATATACATTGTATTGTCCTATACAAGGTATTGACATATACAGGGTATTGATAGATATAAGTTATTGACATCTACACAGTATTGACATACACAGTATTGACATACACAGTATTGACATATACAGAGTATTGACATATACAGGGTATTGACAAATATACAGTATTGACATATACACAGCATTGACATATATATTGTATTGACATATACACAGTATTGACATATATATTTTATTGACATACACACAGTATTGACATATACAGGGTATTGACATATATATTGTATTGACATATACACAGTACTGACATATATAGAATTGACATACACAGTACTGACATATATATATTGTATTGACATAGTATACACAGTATTGACATATATATTTTGACATACACACAGTATTGACCTACACATAGTATTGACATATATAGTAATGACATACACAGTAGTGACATATATACAGTATATCGTATTGAAATACACACAGTATTGACATACACACATTATTGACATACATATAGTATTGACATACACAGTACTGACATATATATTGTATTGACATATACAGGGTTTGTGACAGATCCAGTGCTCTGGGGTTGACAACACTATCCCTGGATCTGCCCCTGGCACTCTGTACTTTACATTAATCGGGCTGTTCCCACCACTCCACAGGACTGCATTCGTCTGCTGGATGGTCGCCAACATCCTGTTCTCCATGCCTGTCATTCTGTACGCCGGCTACATGCTGCTGGCCACTGCAGGCTTCCTCTTCTTCACCATAGCCTCCTTCTCCACCATCATGAACACAAAGGCCTGCGTGTTCACTCTGGGCTCTGGTGGAGCATTCCAGACCGGGTACAGTGGATCCTTCTGGTTGGCCTTGGCCACAGGTAAGCAATAGGGTTTTATTGAATTTATTTCACCTTTATCATACCACCTAGGCCAAATGACAACTGAAAAGCATGAGGACATGTTCCACGTACTGTAGCGTAATTGAAACGATCTATATACAATGGGAATAAAGCAAATAAAATACACCAATAAATGACGCCATGCACAGTTAGGCTTCTGATAAATAATTACTGTATGTTGTGAGAGTTAAAGTATACATACAGAAATATTATATGTACATACAGACAAGGTACATAGGGAGTTGTTCACCATATGTCTGCTTAAAGCAGTCGGCAGGTATCTTCTATTTATATAGCTATCCACTTCTGTCCAGGGTCCTGTGGTACCCCTAATCCCTATATATTAAACTATATTTTTTTACCAGGCCCTAAGGCACTAGGAATAAGTGTGCCATTTAGAACAAAAAAGTCCCATTCTTAACTGTAGTATTTTTCCATTGAACATAGAGGTTGAAAATCACCTAACCAGTGACTGAAAATGTTGATAGATTGAATGCCTATTAATCCTCTAGGTGGAAGAAAAGAAAAATGTTTGTGTTCTTGCAAGTTTATTAATGCTCATTGCTCATATAGGTTGAACTGGCTAACAGTCTACTAAATTACTAACATTTACAAGAAATTGTTGCAAAATAAAACAAATGTTACAACTGTGCTCATTGAATGCACACAGTTCATTGGGATCTCTAAAAGGCTTCTGTGTTGATTTACAGGCGTGCTCTGTTTTACACTTGGAGTCTCAGTAGTAATAATGGACACTCTGGCCCCAGAGAAGCTGCGTGAGGCCTTCAGTGATGTGATGGACAACGAAGATGATGAAATTTCATATGGAGAAGGATACCTGAACACTAGCTTCCTGGGTGGCGTCACCACTATACCATTGACTACAACAGAACTATCTATGGTAAGTGTCTGTTCAAAAAGTTGTGTGGCCGCAGTCAAAATTGTGTGGTACTGTAGGGTTGGCCTCTCACTTAACCAAATGAGTAGTTGATTTAAAAACTAATTCTTTTTTTTCTTGCGTGTTCCAGAATGATATTGGAAAAGGAAGCCTACAAGAATCTGCCAATGAGCCGTCAGTCCAAACATAAAGAATTCAGTTTTGGACATCCACACCGTCAAAATCTTTTCAGTGGTGCATTGGTTACGATGCGGTCTAGGAAGTTGGTCATGTATGTTTGCAGGACAGAGGTCCTAGTCCTGATTTTAGAGGTTGGAAGAAATGGTAGAGCTAATTAATCCAGAACAGCAGTAGTGATATACATGTACCTCCAGTTACATTCACCTCAATGACTAGGCTTCCTGTGGAGTGAGTTTAAAGAAGTGGGTATCTGTACATTTAAAATTCTGAGGATCCTGGACATTGGAACAGTCCTTCGACGGACTTCGATGACGTATCATCCTCGAAAATCTGGCTTCGGAGGATCCTTCCTTGACTTTGAGAAACAGCTTGTATCTGTAAATTTACTCCGCAGTTTGATGTCGTCTCCACCCACTGAGTGGCACCCTTCATACCGAACAAAAAACTTGAAAATCGATCCTCATTGCAGTGACCGAAAACTGTTTGAACTTGACACTAGTGAATATCTTTGTGAGCCTTTTATATCTACTGCACTACAATGTAAATAATGTTTGTATATAAGGTGTGTTCAACTCTGTCAATACCATGTTTACTTTATGTTCTACACTAAAAAGTTATATTTATCTAATTGTTTTGTGTAGTGGAACCAAAACAGAAGGAATCAAATGTGTGAAATTCACACTTTATTTTTATCACTGTGTCTGTTAATCAAAGTATTTCATGATCAGCATTTTTGTAATGAACATTGTGTTTAGTATTTCTGTATTAAAATGACACTGACTTTCCCAAAATGACCAGTTTTTAAAGAAATTGGGTGGAAATAAGCAAAAACATTCCTTTTCATACCAGGATGTTTGGAAAAAATAGGATTTGGGAGTTAGCAGAATAAAAAAGAATAAGAATGTGCCCGTTCAATATTTGTGTCATACATGTAATCTTATTATAACACATTTGGAAAGTTACAAGCATCCACTTCAATTTATTTCATCAGTCATCAGTGTATTCTTAGCATCTTACAATACATTCATACAGCTATGTACAAGTTAACACATTCTCATATATTATTGATCTGCATCCTAAATGGAACACTAAACCCTTTGCAGGGAACCACCTTTGACCAGGGTGGTTTGCATGTTTCATCACTACGTTTGTTTTGGGGCTGATGCCTACCTGCGCATTCTACTCAATCACAGAGATGCAAGCAGTATATATAGAACACGGCTGCATTCAGGCTGCAGCACGATGTTACAGGTGATCACCAGCATGTGCTTGTACTAAGAATACATGTAGTTGCAGTTACATCTTTGGCCTTCAGCATTACCATTAGTCTGATAACCCCAATTTAACACAGACACACGCCTTTCTTTATTTGAGAAACGGAAAATGTTAATTGTTATGCAGATTTTAATTCAAGGACATTTCTTGAAGTCACTGATTAATTCGTAAATTAGGGCCAATCAAGTTCGACTTTTTTAAATGGAAAATAACAAGTGGAAAATAATAAATTCCGTAGCCTGTTTCTAAGTCTGTCTGTGCCATCTTTCCAACTCCTAAGATCATTGTTAAGTAGGGGAAGGATGTGGAAAGGACTAAGTTGCCCTGAAATGTTCCTGCACTGTCAAGCTGATATTTAAGTAACTCCGCCCAGGTTAAAGCAACTCCACCCATTCTACCTCATCATCCAATCAAATTAAAATATTAAACTATGGTAACTTATGCTTTATACATTTTTAATAATTTATCAGGAGGTAGCAGGAAGCCAGCAGTTAGTTAATATTGGTCAGAGGATCTGTTGAATGTCTAAAATGTAATATGTTATCTTTTTGATAAAATAGCTATACATTTAGATCAACATAATGTTGTGTTTAAAGATATAGTTATTTTTTCTTGAGCGTGCTTCCAAGTTTGATATTGCAAGTTGGACAAAAGAAGAATGGGCGGGCTTGCTTTAACATCTGGCACATTTTAGGGTGCCTCTGGCATGTGGGAGGGCAGCATGGGCTACATTGACAAGACAGGGCTAAAATACCTGTGCTTTATAAATGACAACCCACAGTCTGTACATGGCTACATGCTGTGTCATTACACATGGCCCATGGCAAAAAACAAACTGCTTTTCACTAGAACTAATCCCTCCTATATTATGACAATATACAGTGCCTATAGAAAGCCTACATCCCCTTACAACTTTTTACATGATTTGAGTGTTATGTCTTTTAATAAGGAGTTTTTTCTCCACAAGTTAATATATCCTAATTTAAATTTGTGAAACTGAGGCACTTCCATGACAGCACGCATAAAGTTCAAAGGGTTATAGAAGTTTTTAAAAGTGTTAAATGTGTAAAGTTCAAAGGGGTGTAGACTTTCTTAAAGGCTTTTTTATCTAACACTTTGTGTGCTGTTATAAATGGGGCGTGGCTAAAAAACACCTGCTTTGTCAGGTAAACTTTCAAAGATTAAAGACAGGTCTAATCTCACAATTACTTAGAATATCAACACAGATTTGACATTTTTGCAGCAGTCCTCCTGTAAAACCAACTATAGACACAACCTTTTCTGGTTATTTACAAATTAAAGAAGAAATGGAAAATAAAAATAGCTGTTTGTCATAGAACAATAATCATGACGTAGCGTGCATACAACTTTTCACTAGTATGACCTAGTGTCCCATAAGTTCACATTTTCCTACACACACAAACAGACATTGGATTCACACATGGAATGCATAACATATGAACATTTAAAAAAAATGTTGACCATGTACCTAGCTCATCAGTCAATTAATTATGTTAACCAATATGAAACTATATCAGAATAAACATATGTACCAACCCTGTACTTCCTTATTTGGAGAATCAAATTTCCTGTTCTCTGCATCATTGCACCTTCTTGTAATCCATCTGGATGGAAAGGTCAAAGGTCTCTCACCCGGTCCAATGGTGTTTGAGAATGTTATGGCTGAAACACCAGCCTTCACCACCCGTCTGTCCCGACCATGTCAGACTCTCACCTCTTTCTAGATGACCAAATGCCACCCCATTCTGTATGTAGTTCACTACATTTGAGCAGAGCCCTAGGTTCCCTGTTCAAAAGAAGTGAATGACATATGGAATAGGTTTTACATGCTCCGCCCCCAACATGCCAAGATGTCGGCATTCAATGCCTTTAAATTACAAAGTAATCTCTGCGGGAAACCATTTGTGAAAAGCCTTCAAATTTGCTTAAAAAAATAAAATATAGAAAAACTAAAGGTAGAAACTATCTATTACTTGTAATCCATATCTCACATTTTTCATTAGCAATTTATAATATTTTAAATGAATGATTCACCACAGATATGATCTTAACCATTCAATGTTTAAAAGCATGATGAGCAAAAGTGTTTTAAAATTGTTATTTTTTTGAATGTGTAAAAATAAAATTCTGTTTCCTTTCTCCAAACATGATCGCAGAAAGAAAGGGTGGGGCGTGGGATTGCTGTAAGGTAGAGTGGGGAAAACAGAGAGGGTGGAGCATGGGCAGAGCTTGTGATCCCTATAGCGTGGGGCAGAGGGGGTGCAGAATGGGCAGAGTTTGTGATCCCTATAGGGTGGGGCAGAGGGGGTGGAGAATGGGCAGAGCTTGTGATCCCTATAGGGTGGGGTGGAGGGGGTGGAGGGTGGGTGGAGCTTGTGATCCCTACAGGGTGGGGCAGAGGGGGTGGAGAATGGGCGGAGCTTCTGATCCCTATAGGGTGGAGCGGAAGGGGGCCATGCGTGGGAGGAGCTTGTAAGCCCTATACAATGGGACAGAGGGGGCGGTATGTGGGTGGAGCTTGTTAGCCCTATACAGTGGGGCAGAGGCAGGTGGTGCGTGGGCATAGTTGATAAGCCCTATATGTTGGGTCAGAGGGGGCGGTATGTGGGCGGAGCAGAGACTAGATGTACACAGGAGTCTCCTGTCCTGTCAAGAGTCTGAACATCACAGCAGGCATGGTTTTCATGCTGATCTGGAGAAGAGAAGAATGTTGGAGGAAGAGTTCAGACATTTTAATTATGCTCCGGAATCATCTTTTCATTGTACTTTAAGGTAGATATTCAGTGGTAAATGAATGGTAGATCTAGTCTCGCGAGGCCAAACCATCCCATCACGGCCTTGTTTAAGAGGCTGGTAGGTAGCTAAATGTCTCTGAAAACTGGTACTCACCTCGCCTACTGAGATCGACAGGGTTTGGACTATCTTCTCATGTGGCATGGCGACCACACTCTGACCATTAATCTCAATGATCCTGTGGCCGACTCGCACCCCTCCACGCTCCGCGATACCCCCGCGCATCAGACTGCAGATCTACAAAAGAAAGGTCCATCAAATCCAAATGACATTTAATCAGGCTCCTTCGGTCAGAGTAGGTGACAACAAGACTTTTGTCCTACTCACGATGCCGTTCTGAACGCTGAAGCCCAGCTGGAACTTGAGGTCAGGCCTCTTGATCAGGACGGTGGTGACCGGAGGACAGCTGACAATACTTAGCTTCACCTGGACTTGGTTCTTTAGACCCTGAAACAGAGAATGGCTGTCTCACTCGATACGCTAGAATGGATGAGTCTTACGTTCTATACACTGGAATGGATGAGTCAAGCGCTATGCTCTAAAATGGCTTACACTCTAAACGCTAGATTTTATGAGTCGCTATGCTAAATTGTGAAAAATAGTCTCTGCACACTCAAAAATCAATGCCAAAGTGTTATTATTTTGAGCTTTCGGTCATAAAACCTTTGTCTGAACAGAATGGTAGTGATTTGTTAGCAGTGTTGGGTATAGTTACTTTTAGGAGTACTTTTTAGTTACTTGATGAGTTCACAAGTTTTGGGAAGTCCCTAATTAAGACAAAATTATCAGGTAAATGCAGTTAATTTCTTTACAGTGACCTATAAAACTAATAGAAAGAGTAAAGAACATATCAATCATGGTCACCAGTAAGATATGAACTCCATCTACCTGATCATTTTGTCTCAAATAGGCACTTCCCAAAACTTGTGAACTCATAAAGTAACTAAAAAGTACTCCTAAAAGTAACTATACCCAACACTGTTTGTTAGTAGGATACATGCATTTAAGTAGAGATGATCATCAAGGTAATTAGTCGCACCTGTTTAACATTAAGGGTGCTAGATGTACTTCAGGTAGAATTTGAGTAATCCTGACTTTTCCAGAGGCATATAATAGGAAGGTGATCAACAAATAGTTTGCTCGAGGAACTATTGAATATATGTATTTGGTATATTGTTCAGATTATATATTTGTTGATCACTCAATTGTCACATTTTTGCTCTGTCCTATTATATGCCTCTGGAAAAGTCAGGATTACTCAAATTCTACCTGAAGTACATCTAGCACCCTTCATGTTAAACAGGTGCGACTAATTACCTTGATGATCATCTCTACTTAAATGCATGTATCCTACTAACAAATCACTACCATTCTGTT
>JACXGM010006363.1:0-32951 GCA_016801145.1 Umbra pygmaea | reverse complement strand
GTTTAATTACATTGTTGTTATATTTTATTTGCACAGTTACCATTTGCACTGTCATACTAGTGTTAACTTATTACATTGTATTTGCCTGCTACTCTGTACACTGCATTCAACTGCATTCAACTGCACATTCAACTGCACTTTTCTATCTTTCTCCCTTACCCGACCCTTTGTGTTATTCTTGTGTATTTGTATTCATGTGAAACTCTGTCTGTACTTGCACCTTTGCTTTATCTTGGCCAGGTCGCCGTTTTAAATGAGAATTTGTTCTCAACGAGCCCACCTGGTTAAATAAAGGTTAAATAAAAATAAATTAAAGACCTTCTCCAGATCCTTCAGGTTTTGGGTATGTCGCTGGGCAATACAGACTTTCAGCTCCCTCCAAAGGTTTTCTATTGAGTTCAGGTCTGGAGACTGGCTAGGCCACTCCAGGACCTTGAGATGCTTCTTACGGAGCCACTCCTTAGTTGCCCTGGCTGTGTGTTTTGGGTTGTTGTCATGCTGGAAGACCCAGCCACGACCCATCTTCAATGCTCTTACTGAGGGAAGGAGGTTGTTGGCCAAGATCTCGCGATACATGGCCCCATCCATCCTCCCCTTCAATACGGTGCATTCGTCCTGTCCCCTTGCAGAAAAGCATCCTCAAAGAAGGATGTTTCCACCTCAATGCTTCACGGTTGAGATGGTGTTCTTGGGGTTGTACTCATCCTTCTTCTTCCTCCAAACACGGCGAGGGGAGTTCCTCCTCTAGATCATCCAGATGGTCATTGGCAAACTTCAGATGGGCCTAGACATGTGCTGGCTTGAGCAGGGGGACCTTGCGTGCGCTGCAGGATTTAAATCCATGACGGCGTAGTGTGTTACTAATGGTTTTCATTGAGACTGTGGTCCCAGCTCTCTTCAGGTCATTAACCAGGTCTTGCCGTGTAGTTCTTGGCTGATCTTTCACCTTCCTCATGATCATTGATGCCCCACGAGGTGAGATCTTGCATGGAGCCCCAGACTGAGGGAGATTGACCATCATCTTTAACTTCTTCCATTTTCTAATAATTGCACCAACAGTTGTTGCCTTCTCACCAAGCTGCTTGCCTATTGTCCTGTAGCCCATCCCAGCCGTGTGCAGGTCTACAATGTTATCCCTGATGTCCTTACACAGCTCTCTGGTCTTGGCCATTGTGGAGCGGTTGGAGTCTGTTTGAGTGTGTGGACAGGTGTTTTTATACAGTTAATGGGTTTAAACAGGCGCAGTTAATACAGTTAACGAGTGGAGAACAGGAAGGCTTCTTAAAGAAAAACTACAGGTCTGTGAGAGCTGGAATTCTTACTGGTTGTTAGGTGATCAAATACTTATGTCATGTAATAAAATGCTAATTAATTATTTAAAAATCATACAATGTGATATTCAGGATTTTTGTTTTAGATTTCGTCTCTCACAGTTGAAGTGTACCTATGATAAAAATTACAGACCTCTACATCCTTTGTAAGTAGGAAAACCTGCAAATCGACAGTGTATCAAGTACTTTTTCTCCCCACTGTCTCTAAATCGACTTACAGTAAATACAGGGACATTCTTCTGGAGCAATGTGGGTAAAGTGCTTTGCCCAAGGACACAAAAACATTTGGCACAGTCGGGAAACGAACTGGCAACCTTGCGTTCCGACTAAAGGTCTAACTCCCTAACCACTGAGCCGTCTGAACACCTGTGGAGTCAGGGAGCAGTGGCAACATTATGTGACCGCTGCAACAGTACACCAGCCAACTACAGCTCTTCTTCTCAAAGCATTTCTCAGCTACTACAGTAACACACACATCTTACCAACACAAACCATGCACACACACAACGTACCAACGCAACCTATGCACACACATATTGTACCAACTTCTTACACACACACACTGTGGGATCTGGAAACAAGACATTCCCTGAAGCATGTAAACCGTGAATATTATCTGTTAAAATAAATACAGACTTTCTGTAAAATAATAGAAACTCCATCTGTAATGAAACTGCCTGTACTTTTACAGAATTTATTTAGTGTAGACCATACGCACCTAGATACTATGACCTCTAGACCCTATGACCCCTAGTCCCTATGACCCCTATACGGTACGACTCCTAGACCCTACGACCCCTAAAACCTACAACCCCTATACGCTACAACTCCTAGTCCCTACCACCACTGGACCCTACGACCCCTAAAACCTACGACCCCTAAAACCTACGACCCCTATACGCTACGACTCCTAGTCCCTAACACCACTAGACCCTATGACCCCTAAAACCTACGACCCCTATACGCTACGACTCCTAGTCCCTACCACCACTAGACCCTATGACCCCCAAAAAACCTACGACCCCTATACGATACGACTCCTAGTCCCTACGACCCCTAAAACCTACAACCCCTATACGATACGACCCCTAGTCCCTACGACCCCTAAAACCTACGACCCCTATACGATACAAACCCTAGTCCCTACGACCCCTAAAACCTACGACCCATATACGATACAACCCCTAGACCCTATGACCCCTAAACCATACAACCCCTATACCCTATGACCCCTAGACCCTATGACCCCTAGACCCTATGACCCCTAGACCCTACGACCCCTAGACCCTACGACCCCTAGACCCTACGACCCCTAGACCCTACGACCCCTAGACCCTACGACCCCTAGACCCTACAACCCCTAGACCCTACGACCCCTAGACACTACGACCCCTAGACAATAAGACCCCTAGTCACTACAACTCCTAGACACTATTACCCCTTTTACCAGTTATTCTCTGCTTCCAATTTTTCATGTCCAATTCCGCTTAAGCATTTTCTCTTGTTGGTCAAAGACTGATCACATGCATCTTCCAAGCATGTGTTGCTAAATTGTCAAATTCTTTTCACAATGCTCGTTCAACAGATAAAAAAGTGTCCCGTAACATGGGACACTTTCTCGACAGACGCCCCCAATGACTATATAGGTCTAAACTCAGATCGATGTGTGTTTGACACCCTACGCAGTGACGTCTGAGATTCTGAAGTCCTTCCGGCACTGTATGTAAGCAATGGACTCACCAGAGAAGCTACTTAACAGGCCATTCCCATCATTGTTAAACATTACAGTGTTGTTCAAACACTGTTGTCCCAATAAATAAAATATAAACGTTTGACCTTGAGCAGTGTTCTACAAGTCGATAGCTTCTTGAATGATTGAATGCATCTCTTTCTATAGAAGTAGTTGGTGCAATGTAGCTAAAAATAGCCATGTAGCAGCACTGTTGTGTCGAAGCTCTAAAAAAACTGCTGCAACACGCAACAAAGTCTGTGGTGTCATTATGAAGTTGCCCACTGGTAAATAACAATAAATATAAAAGTGCGTCATGTTGGTTTCCAAGTAAACAAGAGTGAGTTAATCAGTGTCAAAACACTGGGCTAAATTGCTGCACAATGCATCTGTATTTTATGTATCAGTGAGCTGATAGTTTCCATTGCAGTGTAAACAGAAAGCTGCATTTACATATATGTTAATGCTATCTAGATGAACAAAAATGTAGGTGTTTTAAAAAGTGCCTATGTTGCCATGATGGTATGAGGGCCAGAAGGATGTTTTATCCATTAGACCATACTCTTAAAATCAGTGCCATGGGATCTTCAGTGACCAGAGAATCAGGACACCTGTCAACGCTACACAGAGCAGTGTCCCCTAAACAGAGCAGCGTCCCCTACACAGAGCAGTGTCCCCTACACAGAGCAGTGTCCCCTACACAGAGCAGCGTCCCCTACACAGAGCAGTGTCCCCTACACAGAGCAGTGTCCCCTACACAGAGCAGTGTCCCCTACACAGAGCAGTGTCCCCTACACAGAGCAGTGTCCCCTACACAGATCAGTGTTCCCTACACATAGAAGTGTCCCCTCATTCCCAGGGCATTGGTCATTAGATCAAGATGGGGGAGTACGGTATTCCTTACTGGTCTTCCAGCACCATTTCCAGCAGCATTGGTCTCTCATCCAGGCACTGACCAGCATCCACACTGCTTATCTTCAGATGGATGCAGTGGGATGCAGGGTGCTACACTGGTAATTCCTTAAAGTCAAATTTGATCAAACACACACTCCTATAGAGCTTGTGTTTTTGTTGTACTGCCCCTCTTGTGTAAGTGTGTGTTTTACTGTTGTACTTACTAATATGACGCCACTGAGGATCAGCATCAGGTACCTCAAAAGGGCATACATGTGATGCAACCTGGGCATGGCTGAATGTGCTGTAATGTCATGAACGGGTTAGTTCAATCTCTGGAAGATTACATTTTTCATTTTCAATAAATAAAAACTGAATAAAGAATAATGTTCAAATGGCAATATGTAGGACTCATGCATGAATCCTACTTATTTACTACATTTATATAACACACTCACCTAAAGGATTATTAGGAACACCATACTAATACTGTGTTTGACCCCTTTTCGCCTTCAGAACTGCCTTATTTTATGTGGCATTGATTCAACAAGGTGCTAAAAACATTCTTTAGAAATGTTGGCCCATATTGATAGGATAGCATCTTGCAGTTGATGGAGATTTGTGGGATGCACATCCAGGGCACGAAGCTCCCGTTCCACCACATCCCAAAGATGCTCTATTGGGTTGAGATGTGGTGACTGTAGGGGCCATTTTAGTACAGTAAACTCATTGTCCTGTTCAAGAAACCAATTTGAAATTCGAGCTTTGTGACATGGTGCATTATCCTGCTGGAAGTAGCCATCAGAGGATGGGTACATGGTGGCCATAAAGGGATGGACATGTTCAGAAACAATGCTCAGGTAGGCCGTGGCATTTAAAGGATGCCCAATTGGTACTAAGGGGCCTAAAGTGTGCCAAGAAATCATCCCCCACACCATTCCACCACCACCACCAGCCTGCACAGTGGTAACAAGGTATGATGGATCCATGTTCTCATTCTGTTTACGCCAAATTCTGACTCTACCATCTGAATGTCTCAACAGAAATCGAGACTCATCAGACCAGGCAACATGTTTCCAGTCTTCAACTGTCCAATTTTGGTGAGCTCTTGCAAATTTTAGCCTCTTTTTCCTATTTGTAGGGGAGATGAATGGTACCCGGTGGGGTCTTCTGCTGTTGTAGCCTATCCGCCTAAAGGTTGTGCGTGTTGTGGCTTCACAAATGCTTTGGTGCATACCTCGGTTGTAACGAGTGGTTATTTCAGTCAAAGTTGCTCTTCTATCAGCTTGAAGCAGTCGGCCCATTCTCCTCTGACCTCTAGCATCAACAAGGCATTTTCGCCCACAGGACTGCCGCATACTGGATGTTATTCCTTTTTCACACCATTCTTTGTAAACCCTAGATACGGTTGTGCATGAAAATCCCAGTAACTGAGCAGATTGTGAATTACTCAGACCGGCCCATCTGGCACCAACAACCATGCCACAATCAAAATTGCTTATACACCTTTCTTTCCCATTCTGACATTCAGTTTGGAGTTCAGGAGATTGTCTTGACCAGGACCACACCCCTAAATGCATTGAAGCAACTGCCATGTGATTGGTTGAGTAGATAATTGCATTAATGAGAAATTGAACGGGTGTTCCTAATAATCCTTTAGGTGAGTGTATACCAAATTAATATACTGTATATTTACACACAAAAACAAGCTTCCTGTTTAATTTACATCAACAGAAGACCAAAATATGTGAGCCCATCGATAAATGTTTGCAATTGGTGTTCTAATGGCAAAATAATAACTGCATTGTGTAAATCACATTCGTGCAACTTTTGTAAATTGGTTACAGAAATAAAAAGTATACAGCTGGCCATACCAGGGGCAACACATTCTCAAAAGGTATGCTAGTTTTTTCTATATAATAATATGATATAGTATAGCTACATCTGGGACACTACATTAATTAAAATAATATATTTTCATTGACCAGCTTCCAAAAGCTGTAAAACATGTATTTCATGATATTTAAAAATCAAAAAAGCAGTTTAGATAGGTCAATGATTTATTACACTGTATTGCTATTTAAACAGGAATTACAATAAGGAAATAACAAGTGGTGCTTAGACAATATTTGACAATGCAGGTCCAGCCTTAATATAACTTGTGCATTTTAGGCCTTGCTTTTTTGTGTTGCAAAGCACTGGATAGTGTAGGGAATCATTATCCAATATACACTAACCGACCACTTTAATAGGTACACCTTTCTAGTATCGGGTTGGACCCATTTTTGCCTTCAAAACTGCCTTAATTCTTCATGGCATTGATTCAACAAGGTGCTGGAAACATTACCCAGAGATTTGGGTCCATTTTGACACTTTTGCATCATGCAGTTGCTGCAGATTTGTCGCTGCACATCCATGATGTGAATCTCCCGTTGCACCACATCCCAAAGGTGCTCGACTGGATTGAGATCTGGTGACTGTGGAGGCCATGCGAGTACAGTGAACTCATAATCATGTTAAAGAATACAGTTTGAGGTGATTTTTGACACTGCGTGTTATCCTACTGGAAGTAGCCATTAAAAGATAAGTACCGTACACTTCTAACGGGAAGGACATGGTCAGCAACAAAACTCAGGTAGGATGTGGTACTTAGAGCATACTCAATTGGCACTAAGGGGCCCAAAGTTTTCCAAGACAATATCCTCCATACAAAACACCATCAGCCTGAACTGGTAAAACAAGGTAAAATAGATCCATGCTTTTATGTTGTTAAAGCCAAATTAAAACCTACTTTCACAGCAGAAATCGAGACTCATCAGACCAGGCACTGTTTTTCCAATCTTCTATTGTCCAATTTTGGTGGGACTGTACAAATTATATCCTTAGTTTCCTGTTCATAGCTGACAGGAGTGGCACCTAATGTGATCTTCTGTTGCTGTAGTACCAGGGTTATTCAACTCTTGACCTCGAAGCCAGATCCACTTATTATTAAGACTTATTTAGACCTGGGACACCTATTTAGACCTGGGACACCTATTTAGACCTGGGACACCAGGTGAGTCCAATTAATGTTGAGGTAGAACAGAAAACCAGCAGGCTCCAGACCCCGTAGCGTTAGAGTTGAAGACCTCTACTAGCCCATTTGCTTCCAGGTTCAACGTGTTGTGCATTCAGAGAAGTTCTCCTGCATACCTTGGTTGTAACATGTGGTTATTTGAGTTACTGTTGCCTTTCTATCAGCTCGAAACCTTCAAATT
Organism: Umbra pygmaea; assembly: GCA_016801145.1. Classification (NCBI taxonomy): domain Eukaryota; kingdom Metazoa; phylum Chordata; class Actinopteri; order Esociformes; family Umbridae; genus Umbra; species Umbra pygmaea. Next base: position 25,740 of record JACXGM010006363.1, on the reverse strand, counting down.
CTCCTTAGACTTCTGCCATCAACAAGGCATTTTCGCCCTGAGAATTTTCTCACTGGATATGTTCTCGTTTTTGGGCTGTTCTCTGTAAACCCTAGATATAGTTGTTTGGGAAAATTCCAGTATATCAGCACTTTCTGAAACACTCAAACCAGCCAGTCTGGCACCAACAAACATGCCACGTTCAGTGACTTAAATCACCTTTCTGAATTTATGAAGTAGTCGGTAAGTGTACATTGTTTTTTCAGATTTTTTAAATAAATAAAAAATGTTTTTAACGTGTGTAAACTCACTTACAAAGAACATAGTTCTATTGTTACGGCTCGAATTTTAACAGTAAAAATGTATGTTAAGAACTTTTTAAAATAGGATATTATGAATTAAAACCTAAATATGATTAGAATAAACTAAATATGATATGATATAAATATGGGTGTATACCATTTTTGTGACTGCAGTTCAAAATGAATGTAGGTTCCCCACGTGGGAAATACATTTTTGTCTACGGCCATACAGCTAGCTAATGCTGACGTTGGCAAACATCTGGCATTGAAAGCAGAACAGTAATACATTTTCGCCATGGCTATGAAATCAGCTGTGAAAAATCGCTGTTTGCATCATTTTTTTCGTCTGATATTTACCTTTTTCGTAGGGTAGACGTTCAATGTGTCTACTTTCTAACCGTATGGTGTTCTGACTTGCGCTCATACTTTTCATATCAATGCGCTTCTGTTTCCAAGGACACAGACGCGACGTAATCGCATCTGTCACAACATGATTTGTTTTTATTTTAAGATGAGGATACAATACAAACACAAAGTCGATGCCAACTTATTTAGATTAATTATTGACAAAGGGGTAAAACATTTACAGTAGAAATGTCAATTTAATATGGGAAATGCAATTCTGAATTTTTACAACTTTATTATTAGTCCTACTATGTACAAAAATATCTAAATTACAAACATTTTAAATAACAAAAATATATTGTGATCCGTTGCAAAAAATCGTATCGTATTCAACAACTTTCACAGTTTTTGTAGTTTGTGAAACTAATCGGGAAATACAGACATGAATGTGTAATTCATAAAAATTTGATATAGTCTAATAAATAAAAACTGATTGAAAGTAAAGCCTATGTGCACAGATGTACAGAATTGTTATGTGTTATTAAGGCTCAATATATGGAAAGCAGGTTCACATGCAGGAATGAACAGTTAAGATTATTTCCCACCCTTTTGTTCTCGCAGCTCAGAGTTGGCTGAACATGACAACTGAATCCCAAATGGCAAACTTCAATCCAATATTGTGTACTTGTATTGAACAGGGATGGTAGGGAAACAGCCGATGACTGGAGTGGGCATAGTGAGATGACGAAGATACAACAATCGTTGTCTTTGCTGCTAATACCTGTCATGTAAGTCCTTAGTGCTACTTGTTACCAATCTGTTGGTACAGTACCATTGACACCACCATGGCAGCAATCTGAAACATCACAACATGATTATAAGGTTATAATATTTTCCTAATGACCACAAATTCCCTTAATAGTGAACTAATTTTAACCATTAGATTTACAGTGTATATGGAATGGGGGCTTACTATGTGAAATTATAGTGCATAGCTTTTTAACTCTCAAGTTTCAAGTTTATTGTACCATACACAGAAACACAGATGTAATTGTATGTATACAGTGAACATCTGGTTCCATGGCTCTAGCACTTTCTACTCTTGTATAGTGTTAAATCATCATATATTATATCTTATACGTTTATATCTCCTATATCTTTGAATCTTTTGATGTATATTTTAAGTATGTAGTGCTTCTTAAATGAACAGGTGTATTGTACCTCCAAAGCAGCAATGCCAAGGCCGACAGCTCCAATAATGACAGCATTTTCCTCAATCAGTTGTACCAACATGTTAAAGCAGCCAGTGACGTTCTGAAAGAAATTCCCAATATTAGAGTTGACATCATTATTGTTAAAAAAACAACAGAATAGGATATTAAAGATAAAACATCTGTATACACAAATTATATGATGTCTCTGTACCGATTTTTGTGCATCTGCTTCATTGCAAGCATTGTCTGCGGTGCAACAAGCAAGTGGGTACACCTTACTTGATGATTGAAATGGAGATTCGTCAAAATCTGTGTAATTTCGATATCCACAGCATTTGAACTGAGAGGGAAGCACAGAGACTCACATCAGTACTCAATGGAAACATCTACAGTATGCAGTAAGCAAATAGCACTAACGTACTTGTTTATACATTTTAGTGCCCTCCACTAATATCGGCAGTCCAGGTAAACTGCAACTGTGAGAAAAAAAAGGTCTTTATTGTTTATCCTTTTGATCTTTCATTCAAAATATTCAAATAAATGTCACCCTTAAGTGAAGTAGAACAATGAAAAGAGTTGTTATAAAATATTTTTCTCAAATAAACTGTTTCTTCCAAAATTATTGGCAACCCTAGATAATCTGAAGAACATTTAAACTGAGTCATAAGGAACACTTAAGTGGTAAGCATGAGAGGAAGAGAAGATGGCGGGTTGTGCAGTCGCAAGTTTCCAAACTCTTCACAAGTAGACAAAACATTTTTAGTCATGGTTCTAACTGATCTGGAGGTGTAGGATATGCTTCAACAAGTTCCAAGGAGAAATATTGACTCATCGAGCCGATGGAGACTGCCATTATTTGACGGTGGTAATGAAGGTAGAAAGTCTATTGTTTCTGTTTATAATAATGATGGTCAAAACAAAACACTGATGAAAATGAGTTTAAAGTACTGTACCCCTAAGAGTTTTTGGGAGAGTTTTACTATCCAAAATGGACAGCTTCTCCAGAAAAAATCTACGCGGCCTTCTCCTTACCCATCTCTACAAATATGATCAAAGCCATAAACAAGGTCAATTTTAATTTCATATCGGGAAACAAATGTCAAAACATAAGGAAAATGGACATGGTTAAAAATCATGAAGATGGAGGCGTGAATACGATTGATTTTGATATAATGAATTGTGTCTTGTATTTGAAATGGTTAAAATCTTTTATTAACAACAGGCAGTTATTCTGGTTTATTGTCTCCAATTGATTTTTTCAAAATTGGGGGGAATAGACTTTCTTCTCCGATGTGATTTTGAATGCAAATCATTACCAGTCAAACTTTCTGTTTTCCATCAGCAGGTGCTTCTATATTGGAAGTTAATCTACAAACATAATTTTACACCTCATAAAACTCCTGTTTGGAATAATAGATACATATTGATGAGCAGAAAATCTGTGTACATGGGTGAATGTAAATCCAAGGGAATCTGGGCAATTGCTCACTTTATGGATGGTAATGGATTCTTGTTACAGGGGTTTTGTGAGAAATATCAACTTGCAATGTCAAGCTTTATGATAGATGGTTGAAAGCTATACCAATGTCTCTCAAATCAATGGTGAGAGAAGACATTAGGTACTCCAAAGTTTATCCTGGTCTGAGGCAGCTCTGCATCGAAGGAATTCATTTCTGTGACTATAAATGTACCAACAAATATATTCGAAATATTCTATTGAAGGAATATTATCCTAATCCAGTAAGAAGAAAATAAACTGTATGTTAAACGGATTTGGTGATGGCGAGGTTAAAAACTGAGGAAAAGCTGTATCTTATTAAGGAGATGATGCTGGAAGAACGTTTAGGTTGGCAGCAGCTGAGTCGATGCCCTCGCCACATATAGCAATTTGTAAGTACATTTTACATATATGTATGCATATTTCCAGGTAGACTGCTAGTCACATTCTGTGCTGCAATTAAGAGCCCAGTATAGCTATTCGCCTGAAGTTGTGCTCTCTCTATATGTGATTATTGTCCTATATGAATGCAAGTCAGGATGCTACGTGATTAGGTTCATTAAACAAGCAAACAATCTCCTGCCTTTGGTCTCCCTCTTTCTCCACTACACCGCATCCATCCTCAAACATGAAACATTTCCTTCTTCTTCCTCTTGAAGTTCAAAATTATGCAATCTACCCAACAAACTAATTCCTAAGACTGATAGTCAATTTGGATACAATTAACTGTTTTTTTGTAAAAAAAATGAATTGAGAACTTAGAACATCTTTATTTTCTGTGTGAGTCGGTGCAATCCTTCTGGAGAGACCTGCCGAGCTGGTTACAGACCAGGGTAATTGAGATACCACCTCTGACAGTGAAGAATATAAAATGTGGTGTTTTTGTTGAAGATAACAAGGTAGATTTTGTTCTCAACAATTTGGTGCTTTTAGAAAAAACACTATACATAAATGTAGATATTTTAAGACCAAACCCTCCCTAATCCATTGGACGAATGAGTTACATCTTTTGTGTAAGTCAGTGAAACGGGTTAAGGATAAAAGCCCTTACCTAAATTTATTTATTTAATTGAATCTCTTAACTTAATTTGAGAGCCCCTTATATTTATTTTCTATTGTTCTATTTTCTTCTTTATGTTGATTTGTTATGTATTGTATATGCTCCTAGGTTTTGTTTATATGCTCAACCCGGGGCAAAGCCCTATTTTTGAAGTGGATTTGTAAGTACGCCTTGTTTGTTTGTATATCTGTATTCTGAATAAATGACTAATAAAAAAAATAAAAAAGTGGTAAACCATGACTTCCTGTTTCACTGGGGTAAAAATATAAGGTGACACACAGGCCAAATTCCCATATGGTGCATCTCCATTTGCATACAACATGTACGTCCTGCACTGGTGATGGTAAAGTGTGAACTTTTAAGTATATAGTAAGCTGGTATGCCAGTATAGGGACATACTACTGTGTCATTAAATTGTATTAAAATCACACAATTGCTTTGCTGGCCAACATTAGGTACTGTTCTAATAATGTTTTCATGAAGCGACTAACTTAAAACAGTAGCTAACTAGCCTTAGGGGAACATGTATCTGTGTGCTGCAAAAGTTGTCCGACTCCATTTAGTTATCTATGGAGTATAGTTGTTGCTGGCTTAGGGTTTAGTTAAGGCGCCAGCAAACTCAGCATATTATGTTAGTTTTCGTAAACATTTGTCCTGTGAAATTTCAATGCAACCTTGCTTCCTTTCCCTGTGCAAGTGGTTCACTTAAAAAGCTCCTAAAAAGCATGCATGGTTGTGTACCGCAGAAATACACTGGACATTAAAATCTCCAAGGATCAGGGCTAGAGAAACGCAGATGTTATTTGGGTCTTGGGCTCAAAAATCTAAAAAACTATGATCAGATGCCACCTACTTAGTTTGGAAGTGTTGCCAGAAAAAAGCACTTGCTCAGTTTGCCAAACATCACCGAAACTTTCAGTGGGACCAGGTTCTAGTCTGGTAACAGCAGATCCATGGTGGGATCCTCCAGTCGGACAATGATCCAAAGCAAACATCAGATCACCACAAATGGTTCACTGACCATATAATCAAGGTCTTGCCATCCCAGTCCCCTGACCTTAACCCCATAGAAAACCTATGGCATGAGGTGAAGAGGAGCGTCCATTAACAGGACCTCAGAATCTGAAGGACATGGAGAGATTCTGTCTGGAGGAATGGTTCTGCATTATAGTAGAAGAAATAGAGCTGTTATTTTGGCAAAGGCAAGTTGTATTAGATTGATACAGTATTAAATTAAAGGGTGCCAATAATTGTGGTGCACATTCAGTACCAGTCAAACATTTTAGAACACCCAGGAATTGACATTTGTTTTCATAGAAATGGATACCAAGGTGACATTAAATTCATCAGAAATTATAGTCACAACATGATTAATTATGGTTCAGCTAAATGTTTCATTATTAGGACACTAAATTAATGGCGGCTGAAGTTGTAACTTTGCGATTCGTTGTATGTAAATACCTACTTCAAAATAACAATAATAACAATTTCCAACAGTGATATAAATTTGCAACTTTGTCAATATCTTGGATATATATTTTAATCAGCATAAATCCACCTTGGTGAATTTCTATCAAAAAATGAAAATCTCTGGGTATTCCAAAACCTTTGACCAGTAGGGTATCTTCTGGGTATTCCAAAACCTTTGACCAGTAGGGTATCTTTCATAAAATATTTTTGTTATCTTGAATGAAAGATCAAGAGGAGGTACAATAAAAGTTTTTCACTGCCTGTTTTGCTCATATATACCAAGGGTGGCAATATGAGTGGAGGGCACTGTATAATTGATATCTATTATACAAATGTAAGCTAACGCCATGAATGGCAACATGAAAGGTAATAGGCATAATGTAATATCAATGAATGAATAAATGAGTGAGTGAATAATGTATACCTGATCCATTGTGCTATTCCATAGTGATGTCAGGCTGTCCTTTTTCCCATAGTCTATTTTAATGCTTGCAACAACCTTGTCACCAAGTTCCTCAAGAATTCCCTCTGCCTAAACCAGACAAAACAAACATCAAATCCATGTAAACAAATCCTGGTGTTTATTTTTAATTTTTTTATTGCATCTGTAAAGGTGTTGGGAGTGTAGCAACCTACCAATGGTTGGAAGACAAAGACTACGATGCACCCTGCCACCTCGGCGATGAAGATGATCAGGATGATGATGAAGAACTGTGACCAAGCAATGACACACAAGCATCCAGTGGTTAAGTGGTGGATACAAAAACTGCCGGCAATGTAGTAAATGTACATACAGTATTTGCCATGACTTGTTAATGACTTTTATTTTGGTGAATAAAAATATATCCTCAAAAAAACTGAACACCCAAGATAGCGCTACTGCAAATTCAAAGTAAAAATTGCTGTTAATAAAAGTGTAAAGAAAATTGACACAGCAGCATTACCCCAAACTAACCTTTTCATAATATTCATATGAAAAGAAGCCAAATGTGAATGATTTAATGTGAATATTGGATTGGCTATATTAACAGGTCACAGGTAACTCACCAGCATCAGCATGCACCTGGATTCCCTCATGGCTCCACAACACCCTAAGAAGCCCATGACCAGAAGGACTGCCCCCACCCCAATGAGCAGGTAGGCCACGTTAGCCACCTGGTACAGTTCCTCCGGGGCATTCTCAATGTTCTCTATCAAGCCCATCAGAGAGCCACTGTCCACTTTCACCCATATACCCACCCCGAGAATGGCTGCACCTGCCAACTGGTTCACAAAGCAGGAATGGGGGGGTGAGCAAGGAGAGAACATTTTACTGTTGGGGGGGTGATGAAGAACATGATTGTGAAGCAATCGTTATAGATACAGAATAGATACTGTAATGTTCCTATTGGTTAATTTAAGATGATTAAATGGAAAAACTTACAAAGATGGCACCATTGAAAATGAACATCATTATCTTCAAAAACCCAGTGCAACACATCTTTGCTTCTGTTGTTGCTTTTTCCTGAAAAGAAAAGTTTAACAGTCAATTTAGCACAACTCATTTGGCCAGTTACGGTCGCAGGACAGGAATGATTGGCTAACTGTGACCTTTGTAGTTACAGGATACCAGGACAGTATACCAGACTTGTCGTCACCATGCTTGTTGTTCTACACATACATGCATCTACTCTATTTTAGTTACACGTTAGCCAGGGTGAAACGGGAAGTTTTATCATGGAAAGGCTACGTTCTCTTAGTATTCATGTGATTAATTTAATGTTGTTAGGGTTTGGATTAAATAATTACATATTTGATCATATAAATTACATTTATAAAATACAACCAGCCACTCAACCTGGAAGGTGTATTTATATATTTTACTATGTGCCTATGATATTTGTTTTGGCCAGTGAAATGTAATCTCCAGGACACCTGCTAGTTTCCTGGTTAATATGTCCCACTCACCCACCCCGCAACCCCACCCTAACTCACACCATGTGAAAACAATAGCAGCAGTAATCTCTCAATTTCTCTACAGGTACATAGTAGCAGTCATTTCTTTAAACATACATGCACACACTATGTAATGGGGGTTAGAGATTTTGCTATTTTATCAAATTAATTAAATTAATAAAAAGCATGACACTCCCCTAACTTCCTTTCAATTATATAAATCGCAGACCATCCCATTTGAAGTTCAAGCTACTGGGCATTCCAGAAAACAGTCCAAAATTGATTTTTTGAAAAGATAGAAATAGCAAGAGACAGAGAGGAATAACCTGACACCAGTAATGTTTATGAAATCTTTATAATAGGCTCTATATAAATACATGAATATGATAATAACAGTCCACAACTCAAACGTTTTGGGTTCTCATCCAAAGCAAGCTTGTGTGTTTTACTGTACCAGATACACAGTACTTTAATGTCTCTGTTGTAAATGTCAACATTTTTGTTATTCAGTAGCAGAGAAAAATTTATTAGATACAGATATTTATCTATCTAGACATTTATCCAGTAGCTAAAGTGTCACTGGATGAGACTAAGCCGATATTTTATTTTATTTGGGTAGTCTTAAATAGCTTTCAACTTTTTAAGACAGAGACACACACACCTTTATTGGGTTTGAGGTCTATACAATAGTGCATTATGCCTTTTTCACTTGTAGCTTGGAGTCTACAGACAAAAGGAGACCAAGGCACCAAGCCTAGTTTTTATGGCTAAATTGTCCAGCTTCTTCCTTATTACTGTTTGTGCTTAAGTCATCATTTTGTTTTACAAAGCTCCTGGCACCCACAGGACCATAAACGTCCTCGTGACCAGGAATCATAACACACTTGAAAAGTCATTAAATAATACATTATACTTTAGGTTCTTAGCTCCTTACAATGTATTTGTACAAAAGATCAGTGTATGACAAAGAAACATGCTATATAAACATTCAGTCTAGGACATAAAAAAATGAATATACTATTTTTGGATAAAACCTTGTTTTTTTATAACTCACATTTTTGGGCTCGATGTTTGTATATGCATAATACTATAGTCACCAACACACAATTTTTTTCTAAATTAGGTGGTTTTGATGATATGGGCCACGAATCAGCATGTATCTGTAATACACCATTTTTGGCTCGAGTGCCACTTTAGAACCAGAACCCAAAAATCTGTGACTGCATTTTTATGGGATTCACATTTTAGTTCCTTAATATTAATATAAATATCATCTCTCTAATGATGTCTATTTAAACACCAATGCTTTGGACACTAGCATTAGATGTATTCTAATAAAAAATCACTCTTCTCACAAAATAACAAACTTGCTAAAACATTCCGAAGGTATCAATAGAATGTCTCTGAATTCCTGTGGTACATTAGCAGCATTTGCATCCTGCATCAGTCAAAAAGTATTTATAAGAAGTATAATTTAATTTACTGAAGAAAGTTTAGTTGTCTTGGTCAGGTATATGATTGTACCAATTAAGTTATTTGGAATACTTTGTATTGCTAAGGAGAGGCTCTTACCTGAGCTGAGGTGTTGACTGTTCAGGAAGAAGAGGAGTGTTTGTCCTAACAAGCTTCTGACTGGCCCTTTATCCTCAACAGACATACTGATCATTCACGCTCATTGTATGGAGGTAGTGAGTCAATGACCGACGTTTCACTGATAGGTTTCTTGTGTAGATAGATCATCTTTCTAGGGGGCAAAGTCCAGTAGGGAACTGTATGACCACCTTAAAATCCCCACTGGCACGCACACAGTGTCAAAACATATACCGCTGAAGAAATGTACTGTGACTTTGACACTTTATAGTGTACTTCAGTTTTATCCCTGAAAGAGAAACAGTTTAAATCTTCTTTCCATGCACTAATTCAGCCCCATTTTAGTTAGAAATTTACTGCAGAAACGATTCATTTCCAGACCAGGAAAAATTATTTCTAAAAAGTCCCAAGACGTTGACATCACTAAGACCAATGTGCCATGACTTAACATTAAATGCAGTAAAAACACTGCTGTGAAGTCAAACACTATGCCCTGCTGTTCAGAGGCTGGTATGCAATAAAATGCCGTTTGGGACACATATGGATCCCTCAAGTTTATCCTTACCATGTTATTGAATGGAAAAAGAAACATTGGGAGATGTTACATTGTCAAAAAGCAACCGATTTGGTTCAGGAGAAACTGACCAAACAAGAAACATACAGACAACGCAATTCACAAGGGAACATATTTTATACATTTTGGTTTACATGAGTTTTCATAACATTCATCTTACAGTATAAAGCAGTTAGCAGTTTTTAACCATAGCAATATTGAATCAGAGGAGGACCTCAGCATGAAATCAGCAGTTCAAGTAAAATTATTAATTTTTCCACAGAAAATGTAGATTTTCCTGACAAGTTACATGATGTCTTTGAGGGGAATAGAATAATATGAATCTAACAATTCAAAGGAATAAAATAAATCACCATATGGCTTTTATAACATTAAACATATCCAAACCAAAATCACTGGAAAAAATTTTAAAATGTTCTTTTTAAAATGACTGTTTTAAAAACATCTCCATTAGTTTAGCGGGACGGTTCACATCAGGACGTTCATTATCCAACAGGAATCGGGTCAACTCGTTTTGAATTTAGACGTTACAGGAAGTAAACCAAAATCTCAGTTTCCCCCAGTAATTTAGCCATTCATTGGAATATCAGATTAGTTCCCAAAATAACTGATTATAATAGATAATGATTGACATGAAGCCTGCCAAAGTATGGAGTTGAGCTAACATTTTTGGTTTATAGTTAACACTCTGGAGACTCACACTTGCTAGAAGAAACCTATCTTCATGTACCGCAGCCCTAACCACATTGCCAAAACCACAAGGGGGCGCTGACCACAAGAGGTATCAGAGCAATGACCTGGTTAACAGTAAAAAAAAGCAGTTTCATTATTGCTGCAGTGACACTGTTCATCCACATGGGAGCAGTGTGATACAATCAAATTAACAGTGCTAAAAGTTCAGGTCGCACTTTTGGAACAGCTCCGGCGTAATGTGTCCCCTACCTTCATATTTACAATCAGTTGTGCCGCCTCATGCAATTTTAGTTAACATGGAAACTGAACCAAGATCAGATTCTAGGTGCAACTTGACCCTGTTTGGGGAAGATTATACTTTAAGTTTTTATTTGTAATGTTATGCCAAATTTTCCATTTCCATTTATTTTGTAACATCACACAGACAGGTTTGTTTTGGGTCAAAATGTCCTTCCTGAGCTTTTCTCAAAGTTCTAGTCAATGGACTCAGCAACATTCTCCACAGGACACAAAGCCATCTCATGTCTTTGTGGGCCATACAAGCATGTCAACAGCAAAACACATGGCTACTATGGGCATAAACATGTAAACCTTAAAACAGTGTAACAAACTGTGGGCAACGTGAGCAAAGAGGAAATATACATCCTTTTTGAGAGAACCATGGGGCGTTGTTTACTAAAAAACCAAATGGTTGTAGAAAATGCCAGTTACCAAAAAAAGTGTCAAACTATTTGTGTGAAAACCACCTGTTGAAAGATATTTGACTGAAGAAATGTCTGGAAAGACCTCTCAAAAAAACAAAATTAATATTGCTTTAACATAAAATATAGAATCAGCTTATTTATAAAAAGATGACTGATCTGAAGTTGTTTATGACAAAGGAACTGCAAGTGGAAACTATTTAGAAACAAGCAGGATATTAGCAGTTATGTTACATAAAACAGAGTACATTCACATCGCTAGAGGTTTGGCAATTCAATAAGTGTGGGAGTGTTTGTGTCTTATTTTCTCAGTGTGTGTGTTTGTGTGTGTTCTCCATGTGTGTGTTTATGGACCATGTATGTTTAAGGCGTTATCAGCATGAGCAGCCACCCTGGTTCTCTGGGGGCGTTTCCTTTAGGTTAGGGCCCTTGTGATTGGTTGATGGGGGCTCTCCGTTCATGCTCTCATTCATCTTCTCACAGATGACATCCACGAGGCGCTCAAACACCTGCTTTACATTAATGTTGTCTTTGGCACTGGCCTCGAAGAACTGGAAACCTGGAGACAGAAATAAGGAGGACATTACAAAACAAAATACATTTTTGTTATTGTGTATTAGGGGTCAGCAACTGGCAGCCCGAGGGCCAAATCTGGCAAGCAAGTGCCAAGTCTTGTTTTTTGGCTTCCCTAACGTTATAGATACAATTACTATGAGGATACCATATAGAATCGCAGCTTTCATTTCAGGGTTCTTGGGAACTGACATTTTTAGGACAGATTAATATAATGTTCAAATTAAACAGTTATGTTTAGCATGCAATAACTTCCTCTAGTCAATAGACAGGTTTCTGATGTGGGTCTGTAACCATGTGTTTGTCTGTCTACTGAGGCGGAACTGGAAGTGGTAAGACACCCACCCAGATCGTCAGCCAGTCTCTGTCCATCCTCCGCCGGTACCAGCCTGTCATCCTCCAGGTCCAGTTTGTTCCCCACTAGGATCACTTGTGCGTTGTCCCACGAATACGTCTTGATCTGTGTAGCCCTGGCAACCGCAACCAATGTACGTATATAAGATGTCTCTTCTACTCTGGTATCAAGCTCTTTACTTACTGGCTAACAACAAAAGTGGTCCTCAGCTTTTAGACTGGAACGGAATAAGTAATAATAATCATACTGAATATTAATGAATTCACACAGAATAGATTGAAGGCCATATACAGACAACCGTTAATCACTGGACTAAACATTGTTTACTGTAAACCAGCTTATTTCCAGAGAAGAAGAACAGTCCTACCAGTCTTGCACGGCGCAGAACGAGTCCTGGTTGGTGATGTCATACATGAGTATGAAACCCATGGCTCCTCTGTAGTAAGCAGTGGTGATGGTTCTATATCGCTCCTGTCCTGCTGTGTCCTGTCACCATGGAGACACACATGGGCAAACACACACAAGCGCGCGCGTGCGCACACACACACACACACACACACACACACACACACACACACACACACACACATTTGTTTTAGTGATTTAGTAGTGTGTGTGATCTTTCTTCCTTGGGTAAACACGCAGCACAGAAAACATTGCCCGGTCTGCCAGGTCTTGCCTCAGTAAAGGGTGAAGAAACAGGACACCCACGGCAGCGTAGAAAACAGACGGAGCAGCACCCTGAAGTGGTACAGGCGTCTTCATAGAAAAGTAATTACTAAATGGCTCAGTCTCATTAACTTGAATGGGCATGCCACATTCAGCCTTGAGCCAGTGTGAGGGGTTAACAGGGTCAACCTGGCAGCTGTAAGGAAGTCAATCATTAACGTATAGCCAGCAACAAAGAAGGAAATCCCTGCCAAAATGACCCTCAGGTTTACACTCCCTCTATGTACACCAGGACACAATGGCACCAATGCAGAATAGTTTGACCCCAGACTGGCTTACCAATGACTAGCTCTGAGTAGAAGTCCCCCCTAAGTGCAGACCTCAGATTTCCCTTCCCATAATCACAACCATCAGTGGAGTGGAGATTAGAAAACGGACTGCAAATCATAGATATGGCCAGTATGTTAAGATGGATCCTTTTCTTAGGGTCAGGAAAAGCTGTGGGGCCTAAGCAACAACGCCGCAGACAATAATCAATTCAAAATAACGTAAAGTGAATGTAGATTATCTACAAAACAACATATCAGCGGTAATAAAGACATGAGCCATGCTTAGGTGTAGGAGTCAGTAAGCTACTGTGTCAATATTCCAGACACCCACCTCCCTTTATACTTCATAGGTGACGGGATGCAAGGTACTGTAGCATGCAGAGCTGATCTTGAATCAGATCAAACAGACATTACTTTGTTGTCGGCTCGCACCGTACGCATATTAAAAAGGAAGCAGCAGTGCTCAACATCAAGTGGCCTTGTTCTACATTGAATGTGGAGAGTTAAACAATAGCATAGTTAAATGTGGTTACCACTAACAGAGTTAAATGTGGTTAAGACAGAGATTGTTCTAGAGCAGTGGTTCCCAAAACTCTACTCGGGGACCCTTAGACAAGCCATGTTTTTGTTTTAACCTAGAAATGGCACACCTGATTTAATTAGTCAAATATGTTATGTGTAGTTGACTAATTTAATCAGTTTTGTCATTTCAGGGTGAAAATAAAAACATGGCCTGTCTGGGGGTCCCCAAGGAGAGGTTTGGGAACCACTGTTCTATAGAATAGATATTTCAACTACAGAGTCAGCATCCAAAATGGACTTGGTCTAAAGTAATGAATGAATGCTGAGGGAATAGGTTGCCATTTTTCGATACTTATGAAAACATGTTTATGTTTTAGTGAAATCTGTGAGCTCTTGTTTTAAAGCAACAACTGGGAGCCATTTGTTTGTGACTAATATCCCCCTCAGTCAGTAAGCCATCATCAAAGCAGCCTGTTGGTAATTAGGGGCAAATATTCTGAGAATTAATCTCATCAGCAACACTTCCTTTCCTTATCTGGTTAACCAGGCAATGTGTACACAGCAGAAAGAAAGCCATACGTGTGCGTCAGCACACACACAAACCCTGGATATATCCCCAATATTATCAATATCTGTAACTTGAACTTTTTCTCGTTGCAGTCGACCACAAGTGTCAAACTCATTCCATGGAGGTAAGAGTGTATGAAGGTTCTCCTTTGTACTGGATTGATGAATTAAGGTCACCTGAGGTAGTCAGGAACACATCTGGTTGTCCGGCTTTTACTTAAAAAACCCAGCAGACACCATGCCCTCTGTGGGATGAGTTTAACACCTCAGCGTTTGAACCTTTAAGTCGTACAGACACACGTGTGCATGACTGCACCCTATAATCACCCAGATCTGTAGCTTGACCCTCTTCTCATTACGGTAGACCGTCTTGACTTTGAAGTCGATGCCCACAGTGGAGACGAAGGCCGATGTGAAGGAGTCGTCAGCGTAGCGGAACAGGAAGCTGGTCTTTCCCACGCTGCTGTTGCCGATGATCAGAAGCTTGAACATGTAGTCAAAGTTCTGGTCAGCGGCATCCTTCTGAGCCTGGGTCTGCTGCTGGAGAGCACCGGGGTCACTCGCTAGCGCCATCTGGAGGACTGGAGGGGAGGAAACAAACTGAAGCAGATGGACTTCATAGATTGTTGCATGCGAAAAATATATTTTTTTCACTATGGCAAGGACTAGCGAGCGGGCAGCTTCACTGAAGCCACGTCTGTCTTGAAGTGGTCAATTTCCATTTTCAAAAATATAATTAATTGGCCTCCTGATGAGCCGGTTGAAGTCATGTCCACTGATAACAATTAATGAGGAAATACCATCCAGTTAAAAAAATTAAGATATTTGAAAGCCATGACAGCAATGTCCTCACATTTGCACTTTTCATGCAACAGTTTAAAAGGAAACACATGAGATTCACCATCAGAGCAGGGGTCCAGAACCTATTTCTGGATATACACCTTGCTTTAGGTCCAACCATTCCCTAACTTACATACCTGTTTCAGCCTGGTGAAGCTAAATGGTAGAAAGGAATTAGGTGTGGTAAGAAAGGGTTGGACAGTAGATATGAACAGTGAGGGTTGGTAGTACTAGAACACAGTAAGATTTTAAAAATAGCTCTTACACAGACTCACGCCTGGCTATTTAGTATGTTAATTGGACCAGGTTATAAAGAGACAACTGAAAATCTACACACCCATTTCTCACATTTCACATTTTCTTATAAAATACAATGTAAATGTGTTTTTCATAAAAATACAAAACATTCCCCTAATAACTAAAACAAATTAAATCAGGACGGATTCTAGTCTTCAAAGGCCATTACAACGCTCAATCATTTTCATATTCCACCAACTTTGCAAAACTTTCAGGTACGGCTGGGAGATAATTCAATATTTATCGTTATCGAGTTTTTGAAAATAATATCGAGAATAATGTCCCATATCGCGATTACAGCTGGTTTTGTTCTGAAACAAAGAAACATCAACAAATGAGGAGTATTTCATACTGCTTGTAGTTCAGTTTTACCTGAAACTTCTGAACAGAAATATAACAAGGTCAATCAATATTTTTTGAATGTATTGTTTTTATTTATTTATACAGCAGACAATACACTTTATTTATTTATACAGCAGGTCCTTTAAAATATATCGTTAGGCATATCGTATCGAGAAAATATCTATTTTATATCGTGATATCATTTTTTGGCCATATCGCCCAGCCCTACTTTCAGGGCAGACTAAGAATTTCATTCTAAATTGCTCAAGTTCATTATTTTGTTGAAATTCATAGGTAGATAATATTTAAACCTTGTTTTTTCATGAATTCAGTCAGGACAGAGTCTGGACAATTTAAGAAAATTCAACACCTAAGAAACTAATTTTCAAGCCTAAGAAACAAGCATACCCATAAGATGATGCTGCCTCCACAAATAATAAAAATACAAAGAGAACAACAGCATTGCCTTCATTCACCATTACTGGCTTGTATGATCAAACGAATGAAGTCTGTGTAAAGCAAAATAAAGGGAATGTTTGACATGCATGAAAATCAAATGGTTTAGGTCAAACATATCAGAGAACTAAATATACAGTTGCAATCAAAATGATTAAACCCCCATTGCAAATCGTGTTTATTGTCAAAATGTACAGACGTTCACCTTTTTGCAATGAACGAATCAAACAAAAGCAATTGAAATAGCAACACAACAAATTCTTCAAGTGGTTTTCCCAAATTCAACTGCAAAGGCAACTCATAATGAATACTTCAGTCTCAAAATATTCAACCTCTTCATGGCAAGCATTTTTAGCAGTTAGTAGAGCACCCTTTAGCTGTTATGACCTGCTGCAAACGAGATGCATAGCCAGACACCAGCCTCTGGGAGTGTTCCTGAGGAATCTTAGTCCATTCCTCATGAGCAATGGCCTCCAGTTCAGTAATATTACTGGGTTTCCGTGCTGCAATCACCTTCTTCATATCCCACCAGAGACTTTCTATGGGGTTCATGTCGGGTTGCATTTTCAGTTGGATTTGGAGAAACTAATTGATGCTTTGTTGTGTTGAGCTATTTCAATTGCTTTTGTTTGATTTGTTATTTTCAAATAGCTGAATGTCTGTAGATTTTGACAATAAACCCGATTTGCAATGGGGGTTGAATAATTTTGATTGCAAATGTAAGTGTGGGTTTCAGTATCAGGTACCATGGTCCACCAGGATCAGATAATGAATGTGCTTGTCAGTGGAAGTTTGTCTAAATATATAGTACGGTAATACATGGACATCAAAGTCCATCTAAAAGCCTAAGCCTAAAGGAACCCCTGATTCACTGAGCTGGAATTCCTGCCAAACGTGCATCCACCATGTGTTAAGTATAGGCTGTGAACACATGAAAAAACAACATGTTTCTATAGTTAAAATGTTTTATAAAGAACAGCTATAGTATTCACTTTTGATTGGTGAATAGGGTTAATTATATCTTTACAAACCAAATTTAACGGAATCACTTTCTTAGATTTATTGGGAAAGCCGAATGGGAATACTGTTTAGACTTTTCCCAGGAACTGCATTTGATGACCAGGGTGAATTTATGACCATGTTTTCAAAGTCTGCTGTTTCTCTCCCCTCTTCATAACTGGGTCCACTACGTATAATTTGGTCCTGCACCATAAAAAAGCTAGAACGTTCTCTCCATCCCTCCCTCCATCCCTCCGTCCGCTGGCTGGCCCCATGGCATGCAGTATATCAGGGACGCTGAGCTGAGCTCTTTGCCTGATTAAAACTGTTACCTTGGCGACCAGCTCAGCACAAACCATCCAGAGCCATAGATGACCAAAACTCAGCAGAACAGAAACCCAGCAAACAAACAGACAGTCATGCACGCACACACAGATATGTATACAGTAAAAGGACTATGAGAAGCTCCTGCTGCCAACATAGCACCTAGCTATATTAGGTCTGCATTCATCAAGTATGGCACTGTTGGTCCTTTATATAGGTGCGGGATACCATTGTACCACGTTCGGACCTTTTTATCAATTGTCGATTCAGGCATTTTGATCGATCATAAACCATACAGTTAAAGCCACTGTTAATGGTTCTACAAATATCTACTGCAAGGGACAGTGAAGCAGGTGTATATGCTAAACTCTAGATTTCCAGGAGAAATCAAAAAATGATTAAACATTCCGAACACTCACAGCTGACGCAAGCTTCTGATGTAATTCCATATTACATATTGCTCGGTGCTTGGTACTGCTACCAACATATTCTGACAAACGAGCTTTTTTGCCAACCGGATATGACCAACCCATTTGACCATTTTGGAGGCTTCAAATGCACCCTATTCTTTCTAATAAAGTGCATATTTATTGACCAAGACCCTTAAAGTGTGCCATTTGGAACAGTGAGCATTACGGTCAAATCATCTACAGCTTGTACATAGGAGTATAGCTCTATAACTGTTAAATGTAAATCAGCTTTCAGAAACGGTTTGAATTCCAATTCTAATTCTAATTCCCTAACAGCTTAAATTAGCCCTTATTTGAATGTACAGCTAACATTAGTTACAGCTGTTTACAAAAAGGCCCAGTATATTAAATTTAATGTAGCATAGGCTATACAAAAATAATGAGAAGCCATAGGCATGCAACAGCTAACGCAACAGCTGTCAGTGAAACGAGCGGTCTAACGGATGAATTGCAATCCTAAAGTGCTTTCTATTAAAACAAATCGAGAATAAACCAACTTTCAGTTCAAATAGAATTCCCTAAAATCAGCATTCAGAATGCATGACTTCCATATGGAGCATTCGTTAAATTTAACAGTTCAAACAAGTAAAAGACATCAAACAACCTACCACAAAGCCCACAACTTATGAAATTATCCTAAATATCCTTTACCTTAAATACAGTGTGTGAATCCTTCCTGTTCTGTCACCCTTCTCCCGATCATTCACGATGTGTCCTCCTTTTCTCTATGCGCTACTCCAGGATATCATACTCGCTACTCCTGGCTTTAGCGTTATCAAATGCGGCAGAAGTTTGCCAATATCTCCAGTGCTACCGACTAACGACTAGCCCAACTCACCAGGTGTGGATGAATCCACTTTCATACACCAAACCCCTGACATACAAACTCTATACTGAACTTCAAGGGTTGGCTATATTCTTCCGGCACACGCTTGTGCTTTGCTACAGTGCTGAAGAGGGCGTCTCTCTTTCTCTCTCTCTCTCTCTCTCTCTGTCTCTCTCTCACACACGCACACGCACACGCACACGCACACGCACACGCACACACACACACACACACACACACACACACACACACACACACACACACACACACACACACACACACACACACACACACACACACACACACACACACACACACACATACGTCAAGTCCATGGATAAACACCTGTGATACCAAATGTAGACTCGCTGGCAATGTGGCAATATGTATAACTTACAGCAGTACCAACAAATGTGGATGACATTTGACGTTTAAATGTATTTGCACTATGACAGCTTTTTTGTTGTTTTGGGTAGTAAATCCTTGACTTGAAATGATACAATATAAGGTTAAATGTAAAATGTTCACAAAAGTCAGCGCATCTCTACACAGTTGTGAAGCTATTCCTTTTTTGACAAAACATTAAAGAAAATCCAGAAACGAAATCAACCTGGTTGAGTGTACAAATCCGTTGGATGCATTGCAGGCAGATGATTTCAAAAAGTGTATAGAAAATCATGTAGGTCGTACTTTTTCAATGTGTAGCTACTGCATGTTATATTATATTTAAATAGGCCTATATATTTAAATAGGCCTATATATACAGTTCAGCTCACGTAGCAGAGTTTGTGGTTTGACTGATCGAGTCTGTTTCCGAAGATAGTGGCTGCCTGTAGACACAAAAGGTAATGTCTTTTAAACTACGTTTCTAATAAACTTACAAAGTTCTCAATGCTTTGGTTAGCATGTAGGGACTCTCATTATGCTACTCTGAATGTGTGGGGCTATTTTGAGCCTTGTTAGTGGTCTATAATAGCAATTTATTTTTACTAAAAATGTGCCCTCACAACTAGCGTTATAAGGTAATCATCAGTTCGCACTAAAACTGGGCACATTCGATTAGCATGAAATCACATCCCAGAGAAATTTTGACTCGGTAGCAATGTGTTATTAACCCCTAGGTTCATTTTGCGCCGGAGTTGTCCTTTAACAAATATCAGGTCTGGAACATGATTAGCTATAAAAGCAATGTCTTCGAGAGGCAGAGTCTCTCAGAAGTAAAGATGGGCAGAGGCTCTCCAATCTGTGACAGAGTGTGTAAAAAGATTGTGAAATACTTTAAACACAGTGTTCCTTAACGTCAAATTGCAAAGGCTTAGCAAATCTTATCATCTACATTGCATAACATCATCAAAAGATTCAAAGAAACTAGAGAAATCCTGTGTGTATGGGACAAGGCTGAAGACCTTTATTGGATGCCCATGGTCTTCGGGCTCTCAGACGACACTGCATCACTCATCGGTATGATTGTGTCAATGACATTACTAAATGGGCCCAGGAATAATTCCAGAAACCACTGTTGGTAAACACAATCCGCCATGCCATCCGTAGATGCCAACTAAAGCTCTATCAGGCAAAAAGCGAGCAGTAAGCATGGAGGTTCGTACAGGTTTCTCTTTTAGTCTGTCCCTATAGGCCTGAGACCTTTCTGCAGTTAACTTCCGCGGTATCTTAAAAATAGATAAAAATGCATTTCAACAAATATACATTTGAATAAATACATTAACATTGTACATTTCAATAAATAAATTACACATATGTAGCCACACAATCTATAAATTGCAACTTGTAAGCAATGATCTGGATGTAAAATGATTTATCTATTTATTTTCAATGTGACTGAATTGAGTATCAGTAAAATAATCAAAACATAATTGTGATGTTTAAGGTCAGACAACTATTAATGTGATTTTATATACAAAATGTAGTTGTCCCACAGTATTGCCATCATTTCCACCACAACACTGTAATGTCCTTTTAAAAAGTTTTTATGAAAGATTGGTTGGGTAGTTTCTATGGAGATGAACAGTGACATCATAGCACATGTCTGATATGAAGGAGATTTTGAATTTCATCACCAACTTTTGAAGAAAACTCAAGGTAAATATTGCTTACATCCAGATCATTGTGTATCCATCCCTGTTGGCTCTGGTGAAATGTTTAGTTTCCTTGTGACACAGTTCCTACACCATTGAGATGCACAATGTATTGTTAGATTGCAGGAGAAATGAAGAAGCATTAGAAATTTCAGAGCGAAAGAAACGTAATGTATCACACTGTGTTAACCATCAATGTAAGGCTGCATTTACACAAAATTGATCTTCCCCGCTTACAGTCTTTCTAGCAATCAAATCACCCCTGATAACGATTTTACATTAGATGAGCTGATGTACTGTAACTTGTCAAAAGATGTAAAATATCATTGTTAGACTGCAATGTACATCCTAAAAATCTGTTTATGCTCAATGAGAAGCCATATGATCTAAAATTCTGTTAATGCTCAATGAGAAGCCATATACAGTATGATGCATCTGTAACTGTTCTTATTTATTGTATTGGAATTTTTCTCATTTAATAAATGATTTAAAAGAAAACAGCAAAATAAATAAAAGGAAATGAAGTTATCTATTGTAAAAAACTGTAAAGAAATTCAACACATTTTGTATTAAAAGTACAAAAAACCTATTGTGAAACAATAACCTCAATCAGTAACAAAGATAACTTGCATATAAATATACAAAATATCAGTTATTCTACATCACCATGACAAGGTAAAGTGAAATTGATTGATTTAAAAAAACAAACATTTACTGTACATCTCTTGAAGTACTAACTATATACCATAAATACAAAAATTTTAGCCATGTTTCCCTATATCACTGCCAGCTGAACTTTTTAGTTTATTTAAAAGTAATTTTATATGATATGGTCAGCTAGACAACACAGCATTTCTACAAAGTTTTAACAAGCAGGTTTTTCCTTCAAAACAATACTTAATAGCTTATTCTACTATACCCTAATTCTACTATACCCTAATTCTACACATACTTAAATAGAAACAAAGTGTCTAATTTGACTGTATATTAGTTGGTATACATGCTGTAAACCCTTGTTGCTTTTAGTCAACAATGAAGTTTCTCACATTCTCTATTCATCTAAGCTGTCTGTTTTCTCAGTAACGGATGGCGGGTGTCTCCTAGCAGGGTCGTTGACATCCCAGAGCCTCTTAAATTCAGCGATGAAGGGCTGGACCAGGTCTGTCTCCTCTGTGACCAGGACGTTCTCCTTGTTGCTCTGGATAGCTGTCATGGTCCAGTTAAGTGAGCCTGTGATGAGGCGCCGGCCATCCACCACAGCAAATTTGTGGTGCATGTGTACTGCTCCAGAGTCACTCCTCACACAGATACCTGTGGAACGTAAGGGGTACATCTGTAAGATTCCTCTGTCATGTAATGCTCTTCAAAACCGATACTGGAAATGATGTATTAAACCACACTGACACTTGATTGTCATCCTTCCAAATTGTGCTGCAGGACAGGAAGGAAACTTCTCGGGGATGTTAACATAAGGCCTTTTTTGATTTCAATACAGAAACAAATCAAGTACAATATAAGTATGGGAAGAAAAATCTGATGGATTTATGACAATATAACATAAGTGAAACTACAATTCTGACCTAAACAACAGTGAAAATAATATAAATACACAAAATAAAATATTAGTGTAACGGTCTCCCCCCTCTAGGGAGCCTGTGTTGTTGGCTCCATTCCTACCGACTCCGATGTATGGTTTCTGTTCAGCCAGACTATAATTCCCATTAAGTCATATTCATCCAATGGACTATCTGGTTTTGTCTACAACTGCGCACAGCAGGAATAATTTCTATAATCAGTGTATGTACACTGCTCAAAAAAATAAAGGGAACACTTAAACAACACAATGTAACTCCAAATCAATCACACTTCTGTGAAATCACACTGTCCACTCAGGAAGCAACACTGATTGACAATCAATTTCACATGCTGTTGTGCAAATGGAACAGACAACAGTTGGAAATGATAGGCAATTAGCAAGAAACCCCCAATAAAGGAGTGGTTCTGCAGGTGGTGACCACAGACCACTTCTCAGTTCCTATGCTTGCTGGCTGATGTTTTGGTCACTTTTGAATGCTGGCGGTGCTTTCACTCTAGTGGTAGCATGAGGCGGAGTCTACAACCCACACAAGTGGCTCAGGTAGTGCACCTCATCCAGCATGGCACATCAATGCGAGCTGTGGCAAGAAGGTTTGCTGTGTCTGTCAGCATAGTATCCAGAGCATGGAGGCGCTACCAGGAGACAGCCCAGTACATCAGGAGATGTGTAGGAGGCTGTAGGAGGGCAACAACCCAGCAGCAGGACCTCTACCTCTGCCTTTGTGCAAGGAGGAGCAGGAGGAGCACTGCCAGAACCCTGCAAACTGACCTCCAGCAGGCCGCAAATGTGCATGTGTCCACTCAAATGGTCAGAAACAGACTCCATGAGGGTGGTCCATGAGGGTCTGACGTCCACAGGTGGGGGTTGTGCTTACAGCCCAACACAGTGCAGGATGTTTGGAATTTGCCAGAGAACACCAAGATTGGCAAATTTGCCACTGGCGCCCTATGCTCTTCACAGATGAAAGCAGGTTCACACTGAGCACGTGACAGACGTGACAGAGTCAGGAGACGCCGTGGAGAAAGTTCTGCTGCCTGCAACATCCTCCAGCATGACCGGTTTGGTGGTGGGTCAGTAATGGTGTGGGGTGGCATTTATTTGGGGGGCTGCACAGCCCTCCATGTGCTCACCAGAGGTAGCCTGACTGCCATTAGGTACCGAGAGGAGATCTTCAGACCCCTTGTGAGGACATATGCTGGTGCAGTTAGCCCTGGGTTCCTCCTAATGCAAGACAATGCTAGACCTCATGTGGCTGGAGTGTGTCAGCAGTTCTTGCAAGAGGAAGGCATTGATGCTATGGACTGGCCCGCCCGTTCCCCAGACCTGAATCCGATTGAGCACATATGACTCCTCGCAGTCATTTTCATTTCAAAAGAGTTAAATTATGTTTCTTTTGATACCTTCAGTCCTGCCTCCTTCCTACACCCTGCATGGGACCATTACAGAATGACCCAATATGAAGAAGGCAGTGAAGAGCAGAGGAGTAGCTGGAACTGTTGAGGATCAGCGGAAAGTGTTTCGCATGTCCAATTTATCTACGGTGCTGAGAGAACTATGCGTCCCCATACTAGTCGTCTCCCAAAGCTACAATCCGGGCCGTATAGAGATGAGAAAGGAGGACGCCCGACTTCAGGCGTATTTTGAATACCCCCCAAGCATGAGAGGCAGGGAGAGAAGGGATGATATACCCAGTTGTCCTAACTTTTTTGGGGGGAGGCCTATGGGTCACTGAACTGTGTGGGGGCAGCTGTTTTATCTACAACTGCGCGCAGCTGGGATAATTACTATAATTAGTCTATGTACAGTGCCTTGCGAAAGTATTTGCCCCCCTTGAACATTGACCTTTTGCCACATTTCAGGCTTCAAATATAAAGATATAAAACTGTAATTGTTTGTGAAGAAGCAACAACAAGTGGGACACAATCATTAAGTGGAACAAAATTTATTGGATATTTCAAATTTTTTTAACAAATAAAAAACGGACAAATTGGGCGAGCAAAATTATTCAGCCCCTTTACTTTCAGTGCAGCAAACTCTCTCCAGAAATTCAGTGAGGATCTCTGAATGATCCAATGTTGACCTAAATGACTAATAATGATAAATAGAATCCACCTGTGTGTAATCAAGTCTCCGTATAAATGCACCTGCTCTGTGATAGTCTCAGAGGTCCGTTGAAAGCACAGAGAGCATCATGAAGAACAAGGAACACACCAGGCAGGTCCGAGATATGTTGTGGAGAAGTTTAAAGCCGGATTTGGATACAGATAGATTTCCCAAGTGTTTAACATCTCAAGGAGCACTGTGCAAGCGATAATATTGAAATGAAAGGAGTATCAGACCACTGCAAATCTACCAAGACCCGGCCGTCCCTCTAAACTTTCAGCTCATACAAGGAGAAGACTGATCAGAGAAGCAGCCAAGAGGCCCATGATCACTCTGGATTAACTGCAGACATCTACAGCTGAGGTGGGCAAGTCTGTCCATAGGACAACAATCAGTCATATACTGCACAAATCTGGACTTGTATGGAAGAGTGGCAAGAAGAAAGACATTTCTGAAAGATATCCATAAAAAGTGTCATTTAAAGATGAACTGAACTGAAAGAATCAACATTGATAATGTGTTATTTATGACAATTAAAAATAATTAAACAAAAACATTTTATAAAAAAATCAATACATAGCTTTTTTAAGCAACACCCAAAACTGCGTTTGTTAGTATAGAACGCTGCCAATTGCTATGACGTCACTGGTATGGTAGGACCTGAGAACGTCCTACAGTACAGGCAACAGCTGCAGGATTTTACACACAAAAATGAGTCAGTTCAACGGCATATAATACAAAGTTGTGTCTAAAATATATGTATTAGATTGTATTTGCATGATGTGCATTGTAATGTACACAGTAAATTATATACATATCCAAGCACATTGTGCATTTTAGGAAATAGAGACTGCTTATCATGTGCATTTAGAGAAAATAGAAAAACATGGTTGATGTCCTGTGACTTTTAGAAAATCGAGGCAGATAAATGGAAAATGTGATTGGACGAATTCATCCAATGGGGTCGCTTGTTAAGTTACCTGCACGGAGGATTCATGATTTTTGCTGTTTACT
>JACXGM010006362.1:0-27572 GCA_016801145.1 Umbra pygmaea | reverse complement strand
TGTAGACCATAGATCCGTACTCTGCCTTTGTCACCTCATCAGCCACTTCTGCACAGCATTTCTCATATAAAGCATGCAGAGCAACTTGGGTAAAAGGGTGGCGAAATGGCAAATTATAATGCTTGTCCAAAGTATGCAACAACATTCTAGAGCTGTCGTTCTCAACTGTGCTAATGGGGCACACATCTTTGGCTAAAAAGTATGCAACGACATGTTATTTTTTGTGCCTCTACGCTTGATGGATATAGAGTTACAATGTAAAATGCGTCTTTAATAGACGACTGAGTGAGTTTAGCTTTCGGGAGGGGCAAACGTGTGCTTGTGCGTGTCAGTCGAACACAAGACAAAAATAAGTGTTCTTACAAAATGCAAGGTACAACATAATAGTTTTTTCTCAATTACATTGTTTTTGTGATTGTTAGGAGCTGAAATATTGAAATCGTGATCAAAATTTGATTAATTGCACAGCCCTAACTACTCTATGTATGTTAGATTGTGCTGCTAGTCGGTTGCTGTAGTTAGCTCTGTCTATTTCCCCCTTCACATTAGCCTCTGCGCTGGTCCACCCTGATGTTAGGAATAGGAAGACCATACCAGTAAGTGTCAATCCATTCACACTGGCTGCAAGAGGGAAAATGTCCAAGGAAAGATAAGATCAGTGCTACAGAGTAGTCACAGGTGTTATTTTTAAAGGGTTTGCTAACATTTTCGACAATGGAGGCCCTATGGCGGAGGTGAGCAAGCTATCGATATAAAGGGAGTTTTATTTTTTAAAGGTAGTTTGCCAATATAGCCTCTTTTAGCCTGGATAACATTTTTTACTGTTATTGTCAGTAAAAAGAATGAAACCATTATATTGTTATGTTTTGTGCTTTACTGATTCAAAATTAAGGTGGAAAATAAAAGTTTTGGGTTTACTGTATTTTGTTGATGTTGAAATGGATTTTAAAACATATAGTATCAAAAAAGTATTGTTAAGGAACCGGTATCGAAACTGAGGTATCAAAATTGGCACCGGATTAAAAGATTTTGAACTATGCCCAGCCCTACCCAAAGGTCTTCATTCGTGGTGAGATCAGGTCTCTATGCAGGCCACTCAGGTTCCTCCACACCAAACCAATCAAACCATGTCTTTATGGACGCTTTGTGCACAGGGGCACAGTCATGCTGGAACAGGAAAGGGCCTTCCCCAAACTGTGGAAACAATGTTGTAGCAACCGATTTTTTCAAATGTATTTGTATCCTGTAACATTAAGATGAGCCTTCACTGGAACAAAGGGTCCTAGCCCAAACCCTGAAAAACAGCCCCAGACCATTATCCCTCCACCATTCGTAGGGGTATCCATATACTCTTGGCTATATAGTGTGTGTAGCTAATTAGCGAAGAACAAAAACTACCACTGACAGGTTCAGTAATACACATTCTTGACCTGCGATATAAATTATTATTACTTACCCACAAACCTTAGATGATTTATTTAATATACAACACAGTGCCTGCCAATGCCACCTGAGAAAAACCAAGAGAACAATTCACCATCCACTTAGCTGCTTCTGTAGAATTTAAAGCAAAAATAGTGCCCGCCCCTTAGCCAGATACTTCCAGTAATGTTGAATTTACCTTAAGCCCGTGGCTTGTTTAGCCGGTATTCACCATAACTACAATGTAGTGTTTTACAGCGTCTCACAAAATCATCTGGGAGCTATATGCTCTACCTTGTTTTAGTAGGTACAGATTGAACAATTATCTGTCACACATACATTTTAAAATGAATTCACATCTATCACACACTATACACAAAGACAAAAGATGCCGGCTTGCTAGTTAGCGCCCCATCAACGCCTGTGACAAAAACGGCTTCGACTTTACCTCGAGGGCTACTCTCCAGTTTAGTGACTTCATATAGAGCTCGATAGTTAGCTATTTACTGTACCTTGACCAATACAATCTGTCAGTAAATCCTCTGAAGTTAATAAACCGCGATATCACCTACCTCAATCAATCAATCAAATTTATTTATAAAGCCCTTTTTACAACAGCAGTTGTCACAAAGTGCTTTGACAGACTGGTGCTGTATTGGCAGGCATTCCTCATTATGGGATGTGGACAGAGAGCATTGCCCATAGTCGTAGTTCTATCGTTTATTCCAGGAGGTGCGTGATAGTTGTTGCTTGGTGTGATTTGAGTCTGTTAAGCCTGTAGCGGTATGAAGACTGCTATTATTTTATGAGTTTGAGCGGGTGTCTTTTCCAAGCTGTCCCTATGAAGGCTGGGTTTGAATGCAATCGGGGTGAGTTGCCATGGTCCTGTAGGTTCTAATGAGGTTCCCTGTGGGGTTTTCTTTTGGCCCGAAGAGTAGAAACAGGAACCTGTTGTAAGAAGCTGTTGGTGCACTGGCCCACGGGGGGGAACCCATTTTGAATGAGGCTCAGAGATGTGTGCATTCAGCCATAACTCAGCTCTGAGAGTTGGAATATAGGCCTAGCGTTAGCTAGCATAGTAACAGGACTGACAGGGCTCTGTTATTGGGGCCTGTAGGCATATTGCTAACCAGCAGGATTCAATTATGGTTTCTTTGTTTAGGAACTACATTTTCCTTATTTCTTTTGGTTACAGTGGCTTGTTTGAAATGAAGGTTTATTCTTTACTAGCCTAGACATCATCCATCATGATTTCTTCTTCACGTTGACAGCTTTCACACTGAGCCTGATCCGGAGGTCATTCATGTGGTTCATAGATCTTTCCTTTTGTATATCAATGAGTATGTATGAGGACTTAATGTTTTGTTATACCATCCTTGCTAAAATGGTTCATACAGAGCCTACCTCTATACCTAAATTTTTTGGAAAAAAGGTATCGTTTTCAAATGAAACCATGTTTCTCATCATTTAGTAAAACCTTATTGTACCAGTGTGTAAAGCAGCCTTTCATAACTCCTCCATGCTCTTGAGACTATACTGGGAGATGCAGTGAACGATTTTTGAATGTGCCATCCTGGAGGAGCTGGATTAACTATGCAACCTGAATGAGCTGCAGCTAACACCCCATACTAACAGCAGTGACAAGGACACTAGCAAAATGCAAAATTGAAAAATAATCAGTCAGGTAGGATAAGGAGAGAGCAATTGTCTGTGGCCACCACCTGCAAAACCATTTCCTTTTTGGGGGTTGTAATGCTCTCGCCTCTAGTGCACCTGTTGTTAAATTATAACAGGCATCATTGATTCACAATTGCTTATGCTTCCTAAACAGTCAGATTGATATCCATGAAGTTTAATTTACTTAGTATTATACAGTTATGATTGTATGTTCACTTATTTTTTTAATTTATTTTAACTAAACATAAGACACACCCCTAGTAAAACAGTCCTTTAGTATTTTCTATTATAATAGGATCCTATAGGACTCAGATAAACATAGTTATTGTATATTTTTCATAGAATTTGCATAGGATCCAATTTAGACTTTCTGCTAGAATTCTTTTAACAGGATTTTTATATGCTTGATATGATTCCAAATGATGAATAGCAAGTCCAAAATATCTGCATGTTGTGACAAGACAACAAACCATATCAATACTACATTATTCCAAACACAAGTTTCAAGACAGAAAAGGGGTTACTAACATTTATCCACTGACTATGACATTTGTTTGTGTTCACAGCATGTTAGGTTTGCATTGTAATGCACATTTGTAGTTATAATGTACATTTTCAATTTTATATATTTTGTCTTTTTGTACAGACGTGTATTGACAAATGGCACATTGTTCCAACACCATTTACATGATTGTCCAAAATGCAGAGGGTCCAGACTTTATTTGACCCTCTGCACTTCAGGTGGAATATTCACCTGCTCTAAGCGTACATACGTTTACTGAACATTAATACGAGATCAAAAGAAACAGATGTGTTTCTAACAAATCACAACCAAGAAGGTGGACAGACATCTGCTAATTCTCACACGTGTTGCACTGTTTAGGATCTTTCAAATATATGAGCTAAGAATATACACTGGTACGGACCTATTAATGAGTGTTTTACAGTACCTCACATGTAATGTTCAGAAACGCCCCATCCTGAAATAAACTTGATATTTGTTTCCATTGGGAGGGCTTCAGTATCGAAGATCAGTATTTTATTCTTTTTATTATAAGTTATGACTGTCAGGTATTTCTATGAAAACATTTTCTTCAGAGTTATTCCCAGATGTTTTTTTATGATGTCCAATATGTGAAACATGTACATAATTTTATATGTAACGTCCTTAACGCTGATATCTAGTGTAAACTTCATCACTTCATTCGCTTGCAGCTCGCCATGAACAGTGATGCTTATAATGAAAGGCTGGCCTGGTTGTCTGTAAGGAGTGAATCAGGGAGATATTATCTGTGATGTAAATAACTGTGTGTTTGCTTGGTTGTAGCTGGCCAAGAAGATCCGTGAGAAGTTTAACCGCTACCTGGATGTGGTGAACAGGAACAAGCAGGTGGTGGAGGCGTCGTACACAGCCCACCTTACGTCCCCCCTCACCGCCATCCAGGACTGCTGCACCATCCCTCCGTCAATGATGGAGTGAGTATGCTAATTTCACTTAAACGATATCCTTTGAGATCATCAAGACTATTAATATTAAAATCCAGTTAGCTAACCTTAACCTGACCTGAATCTCAACTCCTCACCCTAGTGCTTACCCTTCGTCTAAGCTTAAAGCGTAACGCTCGCCAAAATACAACCTAATCTCTTCTTTTAATGTCGAGTCAAACTTTTGTTTAAAAGCATAATTGGGACAGATTCGCCACTTTTAAGATTTTCCTTATTTTTGGTTTCGGTTAAATCGCCTTTAGAACGGGAGGGTTAGCGGCATTACTATGACGGAATCAAAATTGCTGTGGCAATAGAGCATATTTATTAATGGGGGCAGGTGAAATGGCCCCACAAGGTCAAATGTTACTTGTCATACTGTCCTTAAAGGGTGTGTCCAGTCACATGATCACCTCTATTGAAATTGAACCAATTGGGAGCAGGCAAAAATGGGGCAAAAATCACAACAAAGAAAGAAATTGCCAAGCTCCTTTAAAACGCAATGTTTTAAAAGGTCGATGCGACCTTATCCGACAGTGACCTCATCTTGGCTCAGACATCACTACCAATCCCAATCCAAACAACGTTCAGGTGTGCAGCAAGTGGTTTTGGGATCATGAGTCACTGCTGTCTTCTAAACCAATGATGTGTTTGTAAGGTGGGACATTTCAGCAGGAACGAGATTTCAAATGGTTGATCATGTGACTGGTCACCCCCTTTAAAGGGACTGTTGGTCCTCATCAGTTTCGTTAAACACGCCTACATACACAGACTCACAGCCAATCACTTACTGCTTCCTGCGAGTGTTTTAAATGTGTTCTGATAGAATCTGTCTCTCCAAGTGTGCAAAATCCTCAAATCCCACAAGCATGTGCAGCAGCGTCTGTGGGGACCAGCAGGGGCAAACACACCTCAAATGAGACAGAGGGAGGTGGAGAGAGAGCGCTTCTTTCAACCCTAATCTCCACAGTGCCAGCTGTTTGCATCGCTCTCCTTTCTCCCTCATGCTCTCTATCGCTCCGCTTCTTACTCCCTCTCTTTTTCTCCTTCTCACTCCCTCTATCTGTCTTTCTGAAGTCTTACCTCTGACTTATCTGGAGCTCCTGTGTGTTGGCTTCTACCTGTCAGCCTGGCTGCAGTCCGCTACAATACCTGTAGAATGTATTTAATAGTACGGTACTTTCTCTCTCACTCTGACGTTCTTGGTTGAACGTTAGCCTGGGAAGATTGACTATGAAGAAGATTAGGATTTGGGGATTGGGTGTGCATGGAGGAAGGCGAGGATGTTTGAGCGAAATTGTGTCTGACTTCTGAGGGTTGTCTGTCAGTCTGATAGCGCTGCCTCATGCTCACAACTTCAAAGGACTCCGCTGGGAGGTAGCTGACATCCCTCATTTTGGAGCATGACTGCTAAAAGCTTGGAAAAAGTTTTCCTCTCCCCAGGGTTTCCCAAACCCAGTTAGGGAAAGTTTTTAAGATCCGAACATCTAGTGTGTGGCACTGCACATCCCCAGGTCATTGTACCCTACAGTGGACTTAGTCAGCTGCCTCTGCCTGCTCCTGGGTCAGACGTCAGGTTGTTGGCGAGAGTGTCAGGTTGGTCACAGGATATCCCGTGTCACTCAGCCGTCATGGGACGCCCAGAGGCCAGGGGGCCACCACGCTGGAATGCTTTAATCCTTTGCTGCTCAAACCTCTCCTAGGGGAAGCCACCAGACGTTTCACAAATCCTGCTTTGTTGGCCACTTCGCAACTCCATTTTTTTTGCACTGTTCACCCAACCCAGAAGCCTTTAGTTGGATCATGCGCAGGATGATTACCTTCACCGACTATACTATACTGCGATTGCAAATTGCAGGCACCCAATCTGAACGCAAGGAGTCGCTGGAGAGCGGCGTGGTAGGAGAGATAATCTGATTTATCTAACCCAAATCCCAGGCAGTGCTATGCCAGTTTTGCACTGCTTCATTCAGGAGGCCTGAGGACAGTTAGATCACATTGTCAGGCTTGAACCCAAGACCATTGTGACATAGACTGTTTTGCAATACAGCGACTTAGACCGCTATTACACTGATTTTCAGTTTGGCTGTAGATAAATTATTTTTATGTTAAGTATACTGCTCTGGAAAAAATGAAGACTCTACTACAAATGTTTCTTAAATCAACCCCGTTGAAAACCTGTGGAATGTGATAAATAAGTAAGATGGATGGTCACAAGCCATCAAACAAAG
The DNA here is from genome assembly GCA_016801145.1 of Umbra pygmaea. Lineage (NCBI taxonomy): Eukaryota > Metazoa > Chordata > Actinopteri > Esociformes > Umbridae > Umbra > Umbra pygmaea. Next base: position 20,757 of record JACXGM010006362.1, on the reverse strand, counting down.
GTGAGCTGTTTGAATTTTTCCACCAGGAGTTACATAAAGTCACCCAACATTAAAGTGAAAGACTGGTGGAGAGCATGACAAGATGCATAAACGCCTATTATTATTATTATTATACAGGTATAATTATTCCACCAATTACAGATTTCTGAATTCTTCCTAAGTTAACATTCATTTTAAAAATGAATATTAACTTACTTTCTTTGCATTATGAGGTCTGACAATGCTGCATATTTTTGTTATTTTAATCAGTTGTAATTTCTGCAAAAGAAAATGCTTTGAATTACTATATTTGTTGGTAATTCAGGAGAAATGTTGTCTGTAGTTTTGGAAAATAATATAAATGTTCATTTTACACAAACACATAGCTTTCAATGAACAAACCACCCAATGAAACCACCCAATGAAAACAGTAATTTTTCCAAAATAATGAACTCAAAATGCACTGTTCCAAATTATTATGCACAACAGAGTTTCAAAACATTAATTTTATAGACTGTAAAGAACTGAAAATGGTCATTTGTTGGATTTACAGCATTAAGAGTTCATATTTACTGAAATCAAAAGCTATTTCAATCAAACACATCTTAACAGGGCAAGTTACATGTTAACATTGGACCCCTTCTTTGATATCACCTTTACAATTCTTGCATCCATTGAACTTGTGTGTTAATGTAGATTTTCTGTTTAAATTTATTTGCAGGATGTCAGAATTGCCTCCCAGAGCTGCTGTTTTGATGCACACTGCCTCCTACCCTCAGATCTTTATTCTTGAGGATGAAACAAAGGTTCTTAATAGGGTTGATGACAGGGGAGGATGGGGGCCACACCGTGAGTTTATCTCCTTCTATGCCCGTAGCAGCCAATGACACTGAGGTATTCTTTGCAGCATGAGATGTTGCATTGTCATGCATGAAGATGATTTTGCTACAGAAGGCACGGTTCTTCTTTTCGTACCATGGAAGAAAGTGGTCAGTCAGAAAATCTATATACTTTGTGTCTATAGTATACATTTTCACACCTTCAGGGACCCTAAAGGGGCCTACCAGCTCTCGCCCCATGATTCTGACCCAAAACACGATTCCGCCACCTCCTTCCTATTGTTGCAGCCTTATTGAGACATGGTGGCCATCCACCAACCATCCACTACTCCATCCATCTGAACCATCCAGGGTTGTATGGCACTCATCAGTAAACAAAACTGCTAGTCTTCATGTATTTCTGGGCACACTGCAACCGTTTCTGCTTGTGAGCATTGGTTAGGTGTGGCCGAATAGTAGGTTTATGTACAAATTCAATACTCTGGAGGATCCTACAACTTGAGGTTCGCGGGACTCCAGAGGCACCAGCAGCTTCAAATACCTGTTTGCTGCTTTGTAATGGTATTTTAGCAGCTGCTCTCTTAATCTGATGAATTTGTCTGGCAGAAACCTTCCTCATCATGCCTTTATCTGCATGTACCCATCTGTGCTCTGAATCAGCCACAAATCTCTTCACAGTACGATGATCATGCTTACGTTTTTGTGAAATCTAATGTTTTCATACGGTACCTTGTCCAAGGCATTGCACTATTTGATGCTTTTCCACAGCAGAGAGATCCATTTTCTTTCCCATATTGCTTGAAACCTGTGGCCTGTTTAATAATGTGGAACATCCTTCTTAAGTAGTTTTCCTTTAATAGGGCTCACCTGGCAAACTAATTATCACAGGTGCCTGAGATTGATTTCAGTGATCCAAAGAGCCCGGAGACACAATACCATCCATGAGTTTGATTGAAAAACTAAATATTTAATGTTTATGGCACTTAATTCCAATTTGCATAATAATATGGAACGTGGTGTAGATGTGTGGCATTGCAGACACTACTAACAAACAGGTGTAGGCAGTGATACATTAACTCTCACGCATAACTTTACACAGTTGTAACCCTGCATGTGTAGAACAGTCACACCAATACCAGACACACAGACACACAGACACACAGACACACAGACACACAGACACACAGACACACAGACACACAGACACACAGACACACAGACACACAGACACACAGACACACAGACGCCTGTAGCTACATTATTATATTGAATATACTAGTCCAGGCATATTTGTATTGCAAGAACAAATCTCAGAGCCAGTAGTGATTCTTAAATAGTAGACAATACAGCCTACCTTCTGTTACCTCAGAAGAGACGAAGAGCAGCTAGCCAGTTGGCTGCATGGAGACAACAACACACCATTACCTGGTTAGCTCTCTGTTTAAATGATGGTAGGTGTTTCATAAAAGGTTGTGTTGTATATCTAGTTATTACTTCTAGGTTGATGTTTACTAGATGGAAACCTTATGGAAATCTGTTCTGCCCAAACTTTCTTGACTGTTTTGTTTGGTTCTAGTCACTCATGGTTTAGCAGCTCTAAGGAAGCACTACTGACTTTCTAGACATTGGGAAAGGTAATTGCTGCAAAGGGTAGAAAATTCCTTATCTGGATTGAGTTGTAGTTCTGGAATCTTCCTCTGGTAACTAGCTTTGTCTCCTCTGCCTGGGTGATTGTTGATCCTACAACGAGAGCCAAAGGTAGACTGATTACGAGAGATTGAGAAAGGAGCCTTATTTTAGATAATGATAATATTTACACTGGCAGGTACTGAGACTTGAAGGCATTCATCATATACTTATTTTTTACCTACCACAGAAATGACCGACTCAACCATGCTGTTCATTATTAATACATGATACATGCCTACAGAATACATCGCTCTTCACGCTGCAACACTGGTGTCCTAGATCTGTCTCGGAACATACCAGCTTAAGTGTGACATTTCCCCATTCAAATTGCAAAATGATGTACTGGTGTGATTGTAATGTGATATATTGTCCAAAGTATTGTAGTGTGAAATCCCTCTCAGCTAGGTTGAAGAGTATGGGTTCAGCTGGCTTTTCCTGTAGCTTGGTGAGCTAATGAAGCCTGTGAGCACAAGGGTGAGAAAAGAGTAGAGGTGCTTAACTGACCTTAAAGGCTTTAATGCCTGGGCTGATAGGGCCCTCCCGCTCTCTGTCTGACCGAATGCTTCTCCTTATATCAGAAGACCCCCCCCCCCACCCACACACACACACACACACCCTTCTCCGCTCCCCAAATACCCATTGAGCCCCCTTCCCAGCTTCCCGGCGGCTACTCTAATGAAACGCAGCACTCTGTGCGCTGAGAGATTAACAGAGGGAGCTGGGAGAGTTGGACAGGCTTGGGATGAAGGTGAGGGTGAGGGTGAGGGTGAGGGTGAGGGTGAGGGTGAGGGTGAGGGTGAGGGTGTGTGGGGGGGGGCTGGGGCATAGCAAGAGCGGATCACTGTGGAACTCTATAGATACTATCGCCTGCTGAATGAAGTCATATTATCTGTTTTCCTTACTCTCAAGTGGTAAGCTTCAGAAAAAGAAAACATTACATTCTGGCTTCAAGTCTACAATACATGTGCATATTTAAATTTACATCGTGACACATTTTAACCGCAATAGGTTTGCTTTATAATATTTGTTTGGTACCGTACAAGGGGATTTGTATAACACTTTGTATGATGCTCAGAGTTTGGGAGTACGCTACAGTGGTTCTGTATGTCCCTGCAGAACTCCTCCCTATGGGATATTAAAATGAAGCATAGCAACCTCTTCATTATTAAAATGTATGCAGACAGAGGTCTAATCATCAGCTAGCTAAAACTAGTAATGAAAAGCTAGTGTATATGCAGGTTCATGTGCATCCGGCATATGCTTCCTAACAAATGAACACACTCAAGGAAGCTTCAGGGTTTGTTTCATATTAATATTCAAAATGTTGTACTCAGGATGTTTTTGCAGTTGGTTTAAATGACCATTTCTATGTATCGCCCAAGCAGAATATTGATAGAGCAATTCAGTAAATCCAGTGCATTGCAACAACAGTAATGAAATACAGTTGAGCCTCTAATTACTAATAAATAATATTAAGAAAATATTACATAATTATAAAGGCATTTATAGTAAAGAAAAAGAATGATAATAATCTCTCCAGTCTCGCTTCTCTCATTCTTTCCTTCTCTCATTCTTTCCTTCTCTCATCCTTTCCTTCTCTCATCCTTTCCTTCTCTCATCCTTTCCTTCTCCGTCTCTCCTGCGTTGCCCTTTCCTTCTCCTGGTTTTGATGTTGAATTGAAAGCGCATGCAAATGTATTTTCTATCTGGCACATTTGCTTAGCCCCCCCATATAAAGTGTGTTGAAGGAGAATAATAATGATTGAAGCCCATTGGGAATTAAATGTCTGAAGTTCAAAGCAGCTGGTACATGAAGGCAGCTGTCAATCACGTTCTCCCATCCCCGGCTGAGGACAGGGAGGCTGGGGGGGAGCTGTGTGTGTGTGTGCGCATCTGCAGGCATGCGTGGATAGACGAGCGTGTGCACGCGTGTCTGTGTGTCAGATTACAGGTTGCTTCTGGTGGCTGGTGTTGCCTTGTGAAGAATGTGAGGCAGCAGGAAGACGATGTTGGGTGGAGGCGGCGCGGGGCTGGTGGTGCAGAGCGGGTACTGTGAGATCAAAGCCACCCAGCCATGGTGCAGTGTGGAGCAGGCTGCACCCCTGAGACGACCCCCTCCTCTCCATACACCAGCTTTTCATTAGAGTAGCTGAGACGGCCTGGTAACAATGCTGGGATGGAGATGACTGGTTGCTATGGCTGTAACCACTGACCAGCAGTATGATACTGCTTACACTGGGATACTCTCTGTCCTTGTCTGATACTGCCAACCTGTTTGACACTGTCCACCACTTCAGATACCGCTAACCCGTCTGATACTGCTAACCTGAGTGATACTGTTAACCTTTCTGACGCTGCTACGCTGTGTGATACTGCTGACCCATGTGTGATCTACTGCGTTTGGAGTAACCAGGCACGCCCACATCACAGCATAGCCTCAGCTTTCCAGTACATTGCTAGTTGGAAGTATCAATGCGTTTCCCGTCTTCCGAAAATCCCAATGTAAACCCTGATCCTTAAAACTAAAAATATTTGTAGGATTGTGGTTGTATTTGAGTATGTATCTAAGATACTGATCTTGTCAGTGTCTTTGATAAGGAGCATAATTTCTACACCTGCATAGTGGTGTATCCGTTCTTGAGTTGTTTTCTTCAGTTTGCCCTTTTCATCTTACTGTCCTCTCTTCCTTGTTTCTGTCTCACTTTAGCTTTCCCAGATTTGTTTTTAGGCTAATGAATGAAGTAGACTTTTTGTTGGTGCTGTTTTAAATGGAAGGTGGTCAATCCCTCTTTAGGTTTGATGGCAACTTCCACACCAACGTCTCCAAGACCATCTGCTGTGACCGACTGTCCCCCACGGTTAACAGCAGAGCCTTCAACCCTGGACGGGACCTCAACTCAGGTGGGTCTCTCCTATACCTCCAAACCCCATTCAAAAAATCTGTCTTAAAAATTTTGTTCCATTGGAATACATTTTTTTATCTTGTATTCAAGTCCAAAAATCTGGATGGTTAGATTTTTTTGACCTGAATACAAGATAAATAACATACTTTTGCTATTGGAACAAGATTTTTACGACATGATTTTTTTGCAATGTGACCATGACCCACCGTTTACCCCCTCTGGTTCAGCTTCGTCACCTTTGTCTCCTTTGGTCTACAAGGCCACAATGAGCTACTTTCTGTCCACTTCCTCATAACCAACTGACCCACTACTTTTTAACTCACTATTCACTGTTGATGTTGGCAGAGCATTTTGGGTAGTTCCAAAAATATTCCCTGTATAATCCATTGCTTTTGTTCTTTTCCTGATTTATTTTTTAATTTTGATGTTCTGTTTGAGTTTCTTCAACACCCAAGTTTCTATTCTGTTTGTATGGAGACAGTGGGGTGATGGCTGAAGGGATACAGCTCAGTACCCTTGCAATTGTAAAATAATGGGATTGTAAAATGATAGGTAAATCTATTGCTCTACTATAATTATATTATTATAAAATAATAAGATAGGTTATATGAGTGCACTGTTGTTGCAGACTTAACACGTTCATGAAATACCGGGCAGCTGAACTATATTGCTGTTCGGAGTTTCTTATGGGAATAAACTCTTATCCTGTATTTAAACAGTAGGATAGCATGAGAAATTACTTAAATAGTTTTGGTACAAAACATTTTTGGTAGCACTGCGTGTATTTTAGAGAGGGGAATCCCAGCAGCTCAGCCTTTAGTCCCTCGCTCCTGTTTGACAAACATTGTCCCACATTGAAGAAATGCAGCGGTTAACATTAGAGCACTGGAAACTAGTAACCGATAACGTTAGAGCACTGGAAACTAGTAACCTTAACGTTAGAGCAATGGAAACTAGTAACCGGTAACTTAGGGCACTGGAAACTAGTAACCAGCAACCTTCCGACTACAAGTCTGAATCTAACCACTGAGCCATCTGCACCCTATATGTATAATGTGAATGTCAAATATCAATTTTGCCATAGCAGCTTGGAATTACAGGGACATTGAATTACAGAGACGATGAATTACAGAGACGATGAATTACAGGGACATTGCTAAAGTACTAAATATGTTGTAATAAACACCTTTGGATTTATCCTCAAGTGAAATTCACATTAGACAAAGCCTTTGTCATCAGCTAACATTGGCAAAGCAATACTAGCTATATATAATAGTTCACTTAGTCAAAGTAAGAGTGTACTGTTAAAAGAAGTAGCAGGTGGAGTTAGTCTGCGTGTGTAATCACTACGAACACGTGAAGGGTCAAAGTCTTGCATTGTAATTTTCACACAGCTACTGTAGGTATGTGACTTTACCAGACAGAATATTTTGATAGCTATGATGCAGCCTTATGCATTCTCCCCCACATTGAAAGGCACGGTAACGTCTACATTTTACCTTGGCCTGTTTATACAGTCTGGTCTAGACAATGTTCAGTTTATAATTTAATTGGTCTTCATATCATAGCGGAATGCTGCTAAGCCATGTGCTGACTGTGTACTGAAAAAGCGACATCATTTTTTGTCTCACCATCTTGGTCAGTTTTTTCTTGATGTGGAAACTCTCCTACGTACAGTATGCCTCCACCTATTTATGACTGTAGAAACTCTACAGCCTGTTCCATTACCCATCACCTCGTCTGTCATTCCTGCTCCTCCCAAATTCCAGGTGGCTCCAAGTTAGAGCAGATTAGGAATATTAATCTTCATCCAGGAGTTTATTTTTCCAAGGCGGCCATCAGGAGTTCATGTTACCACCTTGCCTTCATTTCTCAGCCCGTGTTGACCTTTAGCCTTTACAAGCCTTCATGGTGCCCATTTATCTGCACCCAGTCTAAACAAGCAGGGAGAGAGAAAGTACGGGAAGGTTATCCAAACGAGGAGAGCGAGAGACCACAGTTATGGAAAGAGATTGTGGGAGTGAGAGAAGCAGAATGAGACCAGGGGTAGATGGATGATCCAGAGAGGGATCGATGCCCCTGGTGGTTGGAAATAGTAATGCACCGTTCACTTCTGCTTGTTATACTCCTCACGCTTTCCTCTTTCCTCATCTCCTGCCGAGCCGTCTGCGGTCTTCTAACACACAACCATTCCTACTCAGACACACCAGTGTGTTTATTCCTCCTTGTTCCCACATGTATCCAGTCCCTGGTTTCATCAATCTAGTTGGTTTTTCCGCCACTGCCCAGTAGACACTGTAACCCCTCAGCACTTAGCCAGCGTGTTAGTGATCGGTGAGAAGACTTGTCCAGATTGGGGGGTGTGATGGAGCATGGATACATGGGGATAGAGGAAGTGGCGGCCCCCTCGGCCTGTCCTCTGTGGTTCTAGTGTGTTCTAAATACTGGTGGCAGGATTAAGCACTGTGGTCTAGCAGATGTATACACACTCTTTGGGACTGTCAACATCCTGAGAGGTTTCTGTTTAGAATGGAAATGGAGATGGATGGTCTGGAGGGATGATGTATGCTCTCGTGCCTCAGCTCAATAACCAATGGCAGAGGAAATGCTAGCGTGTCATACCCATTCCACTATTTTATTCAGCATGTTGCAGTGTAGTGTGGTTCTGTGTGTTCAATGTTCCCTACTCAAATTTAGACGTGTTGTTGGTTAGCCGTGATGTTCTCTATATATCACTCAGTTTGGACATGCATGTGTGGAGCTGGGCAATGAACACTTGAGTGTCATGTTTTTTAAAGTAGCTATGTTAAATACTTTAAGAGTTGACTATACCTGCTATTTTCCATCTTTGTAAAGTAGGAGATATTCACACCTTCTAAATCACAATAACTGCCTTATCTCATGTGAATGACTGTTCCTGTTTTCTCTGTTCCTATGGACAGAAGACTCAGGGTTTAGGATCTGATCTGTGGTTCTTTAACAGTCTCTTTGTTCTTTGTATGTAAACCCATTTGGCCCTGTTCCCTGACAGATGAAGTTACATTTGCTTGGCAGTTTTAGAGCAGTAATGAACGGTTTATCTTCTAATCCAGCTTGACACATGCACATAGGGAATGTGAGTTTATACAGGGCCTTACAAATCATGTGAGCTTACTTTTCATGCATGCATGCATGCATGCACGCACGCACGCACTCACAAACACACACTGAGTGTAAACATGGTTAACCCTTAAAGCCCCGCCTCTTATCTGTGTTGTCTGACAGGTTTCGGAGAGTGAAGAATGAAGCCCTTTGTGGGAACAAGTTCTAAAGAAATTATTAACCTTTAATAGGCTTCCTTTCAATACTCTCTCTAGAACTGGTTTTAACACTCTCTGTCTCTTCCTGTTTGTAACACACTCTCTGTCTCTCTTCCTGTTTGTAACACACTCTCTGTCTCTCTTCCTGTTTGTAACACACTCTCTGTCTCTCTTCCTGTTTGTAACACACTCTCTGTCTCTCTTCCTGTTTGTAACACACTCTCTGTCTCTCTTCCTGTTTGTAACACACTCTCTGTCTCTCTTCCTGTTTGTAACACACTCTCTGTCTCTCCCTGTTTGTAACACACTCTCTGTCTCTTCCTGTTTGTAACACACTCTCTGTCTCTTCCTGTTTGTAACACACTCTCTGTCTCTCTCCCTGTTTGTAACACACTCTCTGTCTCTCTCCCTGTTTGTAACACACTCTCTGTCTCTCTTCCTGTTTGTAACACACTCTCTGTTTATTCCTGTTTGTAACACACACTGTCTCTCTTCCTGTTTGTAACTCTCTCTCTCTCTCCCAAGTGTTGGCAGATAACCTGAAGTCCAACCCGGGGATCAAGTGGCAGTACTTCAGCTCAGAGGATGGCATATTCACTTTGTTTCCCGCCCACAAGTTCCACTGCAAAGGCAACTATGAGCACCGCAGCAGGTAACAGAGCACCGTTATACATCACCGCTTTGAACAGGACAGTCAACTGACCCTAAACACATGGGCAGTTATTTCTTAGTAAATTATAACGACTTACTAAAACATGAAGCATTGAGTGACCACATGAACGTATTGTCCATGACCACGTGTGTGAGAGGACATGTAAATAGTGTTTGAACTTAAAGGACAGCCCCATTGGGCTCTGCAGACAGACCTTTCCTCCCTGGTCAACATGTCCCTGATGGTCCCTGGCAGGAATGTGTTTCGGGACCAGTAAAGACCACTGGAATCTCTCAGACACTGTGGAGGTTTATGTGGCGTAGCCTGGTGAAAGACTTCTCTCTCCATTCTGTCAGCCTGCCTCTTTGACATTCATCGCCCTCACAAACACTCTGACACATCTCGCTCAGCTGCCAGCTGGCATTCCACTGAGTAAAATGACGTTGCTCCACTGTTAAGTTGCTACAAAGACAAATGGAGATCTAATGAACACAACAAGCTCCGCCCTTCTGAGCCTCATTACTTTATCACCACACTGACAAGTAATGTACTGCAGCATAGCTCCTGGTATTCCACTGCTGGTTTGCTTTTAAAGGTAAGCAGAGTTCTGCCTTGTTAGTCTGTAAATGGGAGACCAATGCTGCTGGAAGGGGGCCAGTAGGGGGCACTCTTCCCTCTGGTCTAAAGATCATTCACAATGCGCCATGGACATATGCACTGCGTAGGGTGCCGTCTTTCGGATGTGACATTAAATGGTTGTCCTGACTTTCTGTGGTCATTAAAATTCCCATGGCTTGTATCACAGGAGTAGGGGTGTCAACCCCGGTGTCATGGCTATATATAACAGGCCTCATGTCAGTCATGGCCACCTAATAATCCCCCTCATTCCTATTTGGCATATATCTGTAAGATGTTTTATGTAATGGAGATCATGGAACACTTAGCTGGTTTATTATTTTTTTTTAATTAATTTTTATTATTTTCCCCAATTTTCTACCCTCCCAATTGGTCTTGTGAAAAATTCTCTACTGACCCTGCATTTTCAGCAGCTCCGCCAATCCCCCTCAACAGATGCAGGATAGTGAAGGGCACTCACATGGTTCATCCAACCACATGTTGCTGAGCCAGACAATTCTTTTCACATTGCTTATCCAACATGAAAGCCTTGAGTCAAATCATGTGTGGGATGATTGATACTCGCTAACTATACTTCCGCAATGGAATTTACATCTGCACACAAGGAGTCGCTGGAGAGCGACGTGGCAAGGTAGATTATTCAATTTATCTATCGCAAATCCCGGGCAGCGCTATGCCAATTTGCACTGCCTCGTGCTGGAGGTCCGCGCAAAGTTTGAGAAGCCATAGTCAGGTTCGAACCACTATCATGATGTATATACATTTCTAATCCATTCTTTTGGAGATAAAGTCATTGGTATGTTTAAATTTTTATAAGGTTATTTTGAGACTGCTCCTATTTTACTGTGTACCTTCATTGTCCAGAGAAATTACAACTATCACTCATGACCACAACAAATTACAGTTGCAAAACTGCATGAAGTTGCTGGAGTTTTTCACTCTTTGATCAAATTTTTCCACAAAGACCACTTTCTTAATCTGTAGTTTTATGTTTTTGCTTTTGGTTTATAGGTTTCAAATGTATATAAAAACTGTTAAGCTGATGTATTTGGCCAGTTTTATTTTTGTTGTTGAAAATAGATTTTTAATATCAATAACACTGACCTGGTTAATGTCAGGTTAAACACTTTCACGCGTGACAACTGGCTTACAGAAAATGTATACATGTTACATTTTTTTTGTCCAACATTAGTCCATGTTAAAAACACATGACAGCAAATAAAATTTCCACTTTCTTAAAGCTTTGCACAACTGGATTGTGAAATATTTAACCATTTTTCTTTCCTAGATTTTGCAGGCTGTTAAGGTATATCATTATTGAAGACTTGCTAAATATTTTAAAACATAAGTGAGAAATACAGGCTAACTTGGATTCTAAGCAGAATTTGCTGTATTCTTTATAACAAAATCTGGAGTAAACTTGTGTTGGTTATTGTCTTGCTGAAAGGAGAATTTGTCTTCCAGTAACTGGTTCAAAGCAGACTGAAGCCGGTTTTCATCTTGGATGAAGCTTATGCTTAGCTGATTCACACTTTTTTTTCCTCAGAAAATAAAAATGTCCTTGAATTTCAATTTGTGAATGAGAGACCTTACAGATGTTAAATGCATGGGGAATAAATGGGGGTACTCATTTAGAAATATGTATAAATACCATGCAGGTTATTATATTTGTTAAACTACCCTTTTCAGTATTTATTTATTTTAAAGTTTTATTTTTATAATCACTGTAATCCCACATTGAAATCCAACAATTTATGAAAAACTCCAAGGTGGGGTGAATGTGTAGCAAATGATAGGAAGATGTTTAGACTGAAGATCTTGTGTTCACCTGACACAAGATTAAATCTAAACATTATGCTGATTGTTATGTCAATTTTTCATTTGATAATGATGTGTACATATTCTGTGGAAACCATTTATTTATGTAAGTAGGCAGAGACACTGTTGTCTCCTAGTGGCAACTCACCTCTGCAAAAAGGTACAGTGATTTGCTCCACCTTTATTAATACATTGGTCATGTTCAGAGCTCCTAGCCATTTTTATTGTTATGGAATTAAAGCAACCACATTTGTTTTGTTATACGTCAAACACTTTTCAATTTTGCATTACAAAACATGCAAAGTCCCTCTAGCATTAGCAGAAGAGACTACAGCATTTCCATGTTGCACGCTTTAATTAAGTTTCAGTGTCAGTCAAATCCATTGTTTCCTCTGACATTATGTATAGCACCTTACTGTACAGCCACTGCATTCCAATTCAGATGGGTCAGTCTGCTATTTTAAAACCATATACATACAGGATGGAGTGGCAAAAACATATACAATAGAAAACAGTGAATATTGGGACACGACTATAATTCAAACCATTTTAACCAAATGCTTTTGGTTATGTCAGTTCCACGTAGAGCGGTCTACTTTTGTAGACTCTTTGGGGCCTACACGCGGGTTACTGTACGTGTTTAAAAATAGTACATTCTGCCTATTTTTGCTGGTAATGTAACAAGTTAAAGCCCTATAGTTGTTCATTTAAAAAAAAAAATTATTTGGGTATTATTTATGTTTTAATTTTTATTGATAGAAGAGCAGGAAACATATGCTAGAAAGGCCGAGCCAAGGCTGTGGTCTAGAGTTGGGAGCAAACACTGACACATTGTGGTAAATACTTTGAACAATTTGCGTTGTCAATAGAAATCTAAAATTTGTTAATAAGATACATTTTCCAAATGTATTTCTATTAGGATGATTTTGAAATCTTAATTTTTCTTTAAATTTTCTACACTTTGCATTACCCCTGTGGACTTCAGGTTGGGAGCCAGTGTGCTGGACTATTTCTGCCAGACAGAGATGGGGCTGGGCAGCTTGACAAAGTGAATGGTGGTTTTGGTTGAAGATGCTGTGGTGTTGGAGGCGTGGTGGGGCCTCCCTAAAGCAACAGTAGTCATGGGAATAGGATGTCTTGTGAAAACAGTGTGTGGAGCGGGCAGGGCAGCCGGAGGTACAGGGACAGCCCTGGGAACTACTGGCCAGCACAGGCCACCATGAAGCGGGTGTTATAAATCAAATGTATAGGGTTACCAATGTTACTAGTCTGGGTCTCACAGTGTGTGTATGTCACTCTGGTATCAATAAACCTCCATTGTGTTTTTAGCTGAGAATCTATTGTTGAGAGTGTGTGTGTTAGATTTCTGTAATATTTGCCTATACCATGTGTGTTGTTATGACACGTATATGTGATCGTATTCCTGCAGGCCGGTGTACGTGTCAGCGGTGCGACCCCAGTCAAAACACATCGTGGTGCTCATTGACCATGGCGTGACCATCACGGACACCCAGCTGCAGATCGCCAGAGACGCTGCCCTCGTTGTCCTTAACTCCATAGATGAACATGACAAGGTTAACAGATGGCTTTGATAACCACATCCCTAACTTTCCTTCGCAATATCGTCTTCCCTTAGAAGGCTCTATTCTCCTCTCCGTCTGAAGCTAAGATGCACTGCATATGACCAGCAGGTGTTGTTGTTCGTACGGAACTTGTGTGTGGTAGTGCTAACATGTTTGGCTTTTACACAGATCTCCATCTTGTCGTCTGCTGAGGCTGTGCGCTCCTGTTCTCTGGACCAGTGCTATAAGAACTACCTGTCTCCTGCCACCAGCGAAACCAAGAGGAAGATGAGCACCTTCATCAACAACCTCAAGGGCTCTGACAGCCCAACCCAGCATGCACTGGGTTTCCAGAAGGCGTTCCAGCTTTTAAGGAGCACCAACAACATCACACGTCAGCTCCCCAGTAAGATCAGGATACTTTTATTTATAGCAAGTGATGAGCAAATAATCTACTATTAATTTGATTGGTTGATGGCTCAATAAATGAGATTTGTTTTTTTTAGTCATTGGGTTCTCCGCTGTGTGTTCCTTTCAGACACAGACATGGTTATTGTCTACCTGTCCTCTGGCATCACGTCTCGAGAAGCATCAGAGCACGAGAAGAGGGACACGCTGAGAGTGATCCGAGAGGAGAACCGCCACCTCAACAATTCAGTCATGATCCTCACCTATGCCCTCATGAACGGTAGGTACCCTTAACCAAGCACAGGGCTGTCTTCAGTCAGAACTCACCCTTAACCACAAATTAATCAACAAGTAGAAATCACCCTTAACCACAGAGTAATCAACAAGTAGAACTCACCCTTAACCACAGAGTAATCAACAAGTAGAACTCACCCTTAACCACAGAGTAATCAACAAGTAGAAATCACCCTTAACCAGAGTAATCAACAAGTAGAAATCACCCTTAACCACAGAGTAATCAACAAGTAGAAATCACCCTTAACCACAGAGTAATCAACAAGTAGAAATCACCCTTAACCACAGAGTAATCTACCGTTACATGTTGGTCCCCGTGAGGGGAGGGGATGTCAAACCCTCTGCCCAAGGACACCCTGCAGTCAGCAAAAGAGGTATGGAGTTGTGGGTGCAAGGCAGGACACAGACAACCAAGAACCGTTTCACAAATGGCTTTTTATTGTAAGCCACGACAATAAAGTAGGGAGATGAGGAGAACTGGTGGGTACCAAATCAAAGAAATTAATAAAAGTTCCCCCACCCCCTAACCTGTCCTATCTTACACACGGTCAAGGCGCCCTAACCAAACATACAGGTGTAACTAGTGTGCATATAAAAGGGAGTCCCCTACGGGCAGTGTAAACTCCGGAATGGCTCTAAGCTACTCCTCACTCCCTGTAAAAAAAGAACAAAGGATTAATACCATAGTGAAGAAGAGAAATAATAACAAAACAATAATATTATTTACAACTCTGTTCCACAGACAAACTAGCACAACTCCACACACACAAATAGGCGTACTACACTCACTCTCCAATAAACAAACAAAGCTCTCATTCTAACAACAACTACTGGATTCACAACAAGCACAACACCACCAAACACAAGCCAACAAAAGCTTGGCACAGGCAGCCTAACCAGAGAGAGAACTTCAATACAAACACAGAGTGAGAGACTGTACCAAATTCACAGTGGCCTCCACCACTAACAAATCAACTCCACATCGCTCACGCATAGACCCAACCAAAGAGAGAGAGACATACACAGAAAATTGCACATTAAATACAGAACAGAAGGGCATTATGGGATATGGTGATTGGACTTAGCTGCACCATATAACAGGGGGGAGGAGCCAGTGATAAATGCTGATTGGAGGGACTGATGACTGGATCTGCACCACCTGTGGGGAACATACAAACTGAACAGAACAAATTCATAGAACAGGACAGAAACACAGCACAGGGCAAATAGAACACAGACACTGAGACTGGGGGACGTAACATCTACAGTCAGAAATCACCCTCAAACACGGGGCTATCTACTGTGAGAAATCCCTATTAACCACAGAGCTATCTACTAGAGCTCGACCGATATGAGATTTTTGAATCCGATACCGATTTTGAGTGGGAAAAAATTGCCGATACCGATACAACTTTTTCTATTACTATGGCTGAATTAAAAAATCTACATTTTCCTGCATGGATTGTGCTTAAAACCAGACTCCAAAGACACTCAAAGCAGGGTACCCGCGGGTCCTTAAAAAGTCTTAAATAGTCTTAATTTCATTTTCCAGAATTTAAGGCCTTAAATTGTCTCACAAAGTCTGAAATCTAATTTTCCAAGCTCTTAGAAAAATGTGAGAGTCATGCTAATTTTATTATTTTGTATTTTGTTGAAGGAAACCATAAGCGCTTTTCTGAGCAACTTAACTACTTAACAATTGCTGGCAGATTACTGTACAGTAATAGCAGGTGATTGCTGCTGCTCCGTAGGCTTACCTCAAATCAGCTTTGTCTGTTTCTGAGTGTTATTTAGGATATTTTTATTTGTGTCCTTGCAGTGTTGTTTACTGAAACTAATGTTTTTGTGATCAGTATTAGATAATAAATGTAAACTTCCACAGTCTCGTTTTGTTGCATTTAGCGCAGGTGTATTATGCGATTCATATTACATTTGAACAATTCCTTTTAGCATTGAGAGCCAGGATTCTTGGCGTTACTTCCATTCAGCCGTTTGATCTGCTGGTTGTGATTTTCTACTGCAGACTTAATTATGCACAGTCTATCATGCGCACATAAAAATGCTGCAGGCATAATAGAAAATAAGATACATTTAGAAGTGTTCCTTTACTTAATATAATGAAATAAATAACTTATTTGCAAATATAATTAATAGACATTGCTTTCTAATCAAATCCAAACGTTCAAATGAAGTATTGCGCTGGTCACCCTCAAAGTAACCATTCAATGTGCGATCTCCAAACAATTTCCAATATATTCATTAAATAAACCCTGTTGGTATTGGCGCGCATAATAAAATGACAGTGTGTACTGCTGCTTATCACATTAGGCTAGCTTGTGCACAGGCTGGCAGCTTGCTGGCTCGTCATTTAAATGGTTCGCTTACTTTGCCGAAATCGGTCATTTACCTTCTCATAATAGCTTTCTCCTGACTGGAGAAACCATATTAATTTGACAACACACAACAAAGAAGAAACTTATTTATCTCAACAACCTTTCGAAGGTTAATGGTTTCGCCCCAAAACTGCGGTGCTCTCTGTTATTCCTAGGTTTCTATTCATTTTAATAGCGTGCTATCAGTCCCAGAGAGCTAACATACGTTAGTTACATAGGTAGATAAAGCAGATGTCATGGAAATGGTGAAACGCAGGTTTTGACATTCTCAAGTTTTGGAAAACATTTTTATGCCAGAGCTGGAGTAGTAAACACTGCAGGCTTTTTATTAAAAATGCATATTCAGAAACAATTTGACTTCAGTAGCTAGCTACGGTACAGTAGTTAATACTCAGTAACTAATATGGCCATAGCGTCTATCTATCTTATAACCCCAGAAGCCTTTTTATGCAATGTAAAACTTTGTGTGCATTTTGTGTCTCTTACACCGGAAAGCTGGTTTTCAACTCACCTTTATAAGCAGCTTTTTATGAGCAGCTCTTCCATCCCCGCTGTTTTAATCTTTTTAAGATAATGTCTTCTTGTAATTCTCAAACCTATATTCGGTGAAATATTTCTGACAAATAAAGAATTGCAAACAAATATATCGGTCGTTATCGGTGGAAATATCACCGATACGAATATATCTGTAAACTGCTAATATTTACCGATAATATCGGTCAATGAATATATCGGTCGGGCTCTACTATCTACAGTCAGAAAACACCCTTAACCACAAATTAATCTACAGATAGAAATCACCCTTAATCAAAGAGTAATCAACAGTCAGAAATCACCCTTAACCGCAGGTCTATCTACTGTCAAAAATCACACTTAACCACAGGCTATCTACAGTCAGAAATCACCCTTAACCACAGGTCTATCTACAGTCAGAAATCACTATTAACAACAGAGTAATCTACAGTCAAAAATCATCCCTAACAACAGGGTTATCTACTGTCAAAAATCACACTTAACCACATAATCTATTGTCAGAAAAAACGTTTAACAACAGGGTAATCTACAGTAGTCAGAAACATGGATTAGGAATCACTCAATAAAGATAAAAGAGTATTTTGATTTTGGATAGGTAAAATGTAATCATTTCAATTTCAAAACTAAAGGTGTGTAACTCGTTTGTCTAATGTAACCATAGTGATTATTAGTGGAATCATGCCCATGTTTGTGTGCTGCTGCTAGACCTGCCAGATACCTGGGGAGGTGTGAGGGGTGTGTGGGGCTGGAGAGGTGCTCAGAAACCTCAAAAGCTTTTTGTTGTGCTGTGTGTCTGAAGTGTCTCCCCTCCCCCCCACTGTCCTTTTCACCTTCCACCCTCTCATCCCCTCCCCCCTCTCATTGTCCCCTCCCACTTCTCACCCTCTCTCATCCTTTCTCCCGCTACACGAACTCGCTCATCCCTTTGTGGATCCCCACGGCTCCATGTCTTATACCGTGCATAATAACAAATAACATGTCCCTCATTGTTATTTTCTATTGACATCTGAGAGACCCTGAGTGTAAAGACTTCAAAGGGTGTGTGTGTGCGCATGTGTTCGTGCACATGGATGTTGGCCAGATGTGAGCCGTTTAATTTTTTTGTGGCCTTTTATTGTCCCCAGCATCTGTGTACTGATGATGGTGATGTTTAAAGAGCGTCTTGGTATGCCACACCTGTCAGGTGGATTGTTTATCTTGGCAAATTAGTAGTGTTCATAAACAGTGATATGAACAATTGTGCACTCATAATTTCAAAGAAATACAATTTTTATTTGTATGGAGAATTCATGCAGTCTTTTAATTGGTTTAATAAAACATGACCGTCACTTAACATGTTGCATTTATATTTTGTTCAGTGAAGTTTTAGTGTGACAGATGTCAGCTATTGATTGTTTATTTATTTTTTTATTTAACCTTTATTTAACCAGGTAAGTTGACTAAGAACAATTTCTTATTTACAGCAACGACCTGGGAGCAATTAGGGTAAAGTGTCTTGCCCAAGGACACAACGACATTTGGCTCAGTCGGGAATCGAACTGGCAACCTTCTGACTACAAGTCTGACTCCCTACCCACTGAGCCATCTGCGTTTAAAGGAGTATAGAGTTATAATAAAGTATATATTGTATTGAATTGTCTTTGTCAGTTTATACATGCCAGTATGTTTTGACCTTTATTTGACTCCTGTCAGCAGGTCCTTCCCATGTGTCCGTCTTCTTATAATCTGCCAGCCCCTAAGCACATATCCTTATCCCTCTTTAGTCAGATCAGCAACATTACTGGCATTCATTTCATATTAATCCCTGTCAAAAGCCAACTGGACACAGAGACAGCTGTCTGGCCTGCCACATTAGAGAGCTCATCCTAGGGTGTCCTCTGTTATCAGGTCAAGCTATGTTCTATGACTTCTGCTTGTTTTTCTCTACCACTAATTAATTAATACATTTTCAGTATCTGATCTATGCACTGGTAAACAGGAAGAGGAGGAGTTAGGGATTGGTGCCAAATTGCCAATACATTCTGTACTTTAACCACGTAGACTTTAATAGGACTTGTAATTGCTATGGTCCTCACGATACAATTTCATCATGATACATTTGTGCCGATACAATATGTATTGTGATTCCTACAGTTCTCTCGGTTCTGAATGTATGGCACGTCAATATTGCGAATTGTCTTTTCTTAATTAAACATGCTAAACAGTTCAACAGAATACAATAAACTGCCAAAATACTTTATACGATAACAAAAGATTGGCAATCATTTGCTTAAAACTGTGTTATTAATACATTATAAAGTGTTATTAATGGAATTTAAATCTGGAAAATGTTTGTCATGATTATATTGAAACGTTAATCCACCCAAAATGGCGCACACCTATTAAATACATATGCATATTAGTAAAATAAGATGTATTACAAAATATATAGGCTATATGATGTATCATCGACTTCTCATTTAAGCCTATAGTACATTATAGTAATTTAGCAACCAACATAATCCTGTGGCTGGATACAGTTTTAACTTAAAACACATAACAAAAATGTCAGTATCAGCATTTGAAACAGTTATATTTGTAAAATCACTCAAATTCCACTATGAGTATAGTACCGTATTTAAAAGTAGCATGTTGAACTTGGAAAAAAAAATGCATTGCTTGTTTACAGTTTGAAAGAGATTCAAAATAAGAGACGGCCAACCAATCACATTTCTGTGGTTGCTTAGCATGTATTACCACAATGCACGGAGAGACCATTTGACAACGTATGTGCAATGAAACTAATCCAAGTGAATATAGTAAGGTTTGCCATCTCCCCATTAGTATCGGTTAAAGCTGGGAGATGGTGATGAACGTGCGAAATGTCTTGAAGTACAGTATTTTAAACTCACAGCACATTGTAGTGCTTTCAGGAAATATAAACAAAATATATACTGTGTCATTACGATATTGACAGTCGACTGTGTTCTATACAAATATGCCCATATTTATTAGCATTTTCTGGCAATCTTTTGACTGCTTACTAAAAACATAGCTACAGTATACTGATTTTTGGGTTTGAGAATCAATACTAATATTAGCAGAAACAGTGTTGCGACACGTTGCTGTATTGTTTTTTTTTCTCCCATCCCTACACTTTAACATATGTCTGTCTGCAGAGGGTGTGACTGGCCTGAAAGAGCTGGCGTTCCTACGCGACCTGGCAGAGCAGAACTCGCTGAAGTACGGCGTGCAGGACCGCTCAGCCCTGCCAGTGGTGAAGGGCAGCATGATGGTCCTCAACCAGCTGAGTAACCTGGAGACCACCGTGGGACGCTTCTACATCAACCTGCCTAACCGCATGATTGACCTGGCCCGCTTCAGCCTTCCGTACCAAGACCCCATCGGAGACGGTGGGTTTACAACTGGTCCTAGATCAGATTTCCTTCTGGTGCTCAGTAGTGTAAAGAGTAGACAATTGATGAACGTGTATTTAATTTATTTCACTGTTAAATCTGATTCCAATAGCTTGACTGTCCTGACCTGCTGCAGTGTGTTCTGTGGTAGATGGATAGTCCTGGGGCCTCATGTATAAAAGATTGCGCAGCTTACATACCAGAAGATGGCGTACGGCCAAAACTGGAAAAGTACGTACGCACAGAAAAATTCACATGTATAAAACCGGTCGTACGCCAGGTCCTGCGCACCTTTCCTTTATAAATCACAATCAACGTGAGATTGACCGCACGTGAACGAGCAACTGATCCCGCCT
>JACXGM010006361.1:0-32969 GCA_016801145.1 Umbra pygmaea | reverse complement strand
GAGTGTCTGAGGCACTGATCTGTGGCTTCACCATTCAAGCATCCAGCTGCTTCTGAGACAGAAGGTTTAGAAATGACATCTGAAAAGTATAAATGCATTGATTTGACAATTGTTTAACGTAATGTATGTAGCTTGGTGTGTGTATAGTTATAAAAAATAAAAGCCACAGTTATATCTCGATGTGGACTGCAAGGTGTAATTTCAACTATATGTTAACAAGAACAAGACCATGACTGCACCAATATAAACAAGTCATTGCCACACCAAGCAGGATATCTATACGTATATGGAATAACAACAAGGTGCTGGGCGCATTTTACAATTGACAACAGTAGGATAACATTTGCTAGCTGAAACATTTGCTAGCTAATTCGTTTATGTAAACAAATACAACACAACCTAGTGGTTGCCCATAACGTGGCTATACAGTAAATGTGTTTTAATGTGATGCATTACTGTACCAGGTTTGATGATTCTATTTCATTATTTTCAGTTGAATCAGTTCACATGTGGTTTCAGTTAGCCATTCATGGTCTGCATTTTCAACAACTACTGAGTACAAGCTACCATATACGAACTTGAAGATGTGAAAAAGCTGTGGGTTTTCCAACTTCATCCACAATTATTCTTATTATGGTTTTAAATACTATTTAAATCCAGATCCCAAGTTTGACTGAAATATATTCGTAAGTCCTTAAAAGTCCCGCTGCAAGCAATTGCCGCCCAGAGTGAAAGGAAAACAGGATTTACGATAGTGTGACATCACTGCATGCAACCAATCCTGGACCGGGCTATTTTAACGACCCCCCAACCGGGCTGCTGGCACGAGCTTCCAAACAAGGCTGCCAGCCTGCTAAAAAATGGCGACAAGTTCGAGTTCCAGAATTTAGAAGGGTAATGGAGACACATCCATAACCAGGCGGAACGGTGAATTTCACGGTTCTACATGGTAATGGAGACGAGGCATAAGCGGCTGTTTGGGGCCCCGTAGCCACCAGGGGGCCTCCAATTCAAGTGCTCAGGTGACTCCGCATGTTAGGAGGAGGCCCCCAAATCAAATTCTGCTTAGGGCCCCCAAAAGGTTCTGGCTGGCACTGCTCTCCCTTAATGTAAAAAATAAACCAAATAATTGATAGTGGACTACAGGGTGAACAAGGCAGAGCACTCTCCAATCCTCATCGATTTAGATACCTTAGAGCGGTTTTCTAAGTTCCTGAGTTCACATCTCAGAGAAACTGGACTAACCACTGCACAGCAGCATCTATTCACCCTCAGGAGGCTGAAGAAATGTGGCCTGTTCCAAAGAGCCCTCACGGTGATCTACAGGGACACCATCGAGAGTGTACTGACAGGTTACATCACGTCTGGTACGGGAACGCTAATGTGTCTGACTGCATGGCTCTGTAAAGGGTTCAACCTCAGCTGAACGAGTCGTCAGCGCCACGACAGTCATATGGACATTGCACTGGTATTCGATCACTACAAAGTATCACACTGATGTGCAATACTGCCGTCTGTTTCTATGGACACTGTAGCCTGCTGTGATTGATGTTAGCCCCCGACTACATTCCTGTAACAGTGCTCTACGCAGCATTTTCTAAAAGGAGCACGTGTGTAACAAACATGTGCAGTAACAAATATTACAAATACAGTAACAAATATTGTTACTGTGGCACTGAAAAACACAGTTCTGATTTCAGATAGCAAGACTCCCCTGCCATTACTCCAAATATGTCAAATGTGGTAGTTAATTGAAGTGACCACCTTTAAAATGATGTAAACATTTTCTCTCTATTGAAAAAATCTGAAAAGCGATGGATATGGGATGACTATACACTATGCCAGTGTTTTTCAAACCTCTCCTCGGGGAACACCAGACGTTCCATGTATTTGATCTATTTCTGAGCTAGCACACCTGATTCAACCCATCTGCTAATTATCAGGCCCTTGATTAATGAATATGGTGAGCTTGTTCAGCGGCTACAGCTAAACTCAGGATCATCTGGTGTGCAGTGATTTAGACACACAAAAAAATAGCATGGCCTAAAATGCATTATTTATATCAAAGAATAAATCCAAAGAAAGTTGAGATGTGTTCTTCAGTGAAGCAATGCTGGTTAGGGCTGCATGACAGAAACACACTGCTGGCTGTGCGTTTATGATCACACGTAATATGCTAGGTGTAATGGACAATGCGCTAAGTCGGGCCGACACAATTTTCTGTATACATCGATGACATTGCTCTTGCTACAGGCAACTGTTATCCATTTCTACGCAGACAACACCATTCTTCATCTGGTCCTACATTGGAAACTTGTGTTAGAAAACCTCCAAAAGAGCTTTGATGACATACAACTTTCCTTCCGTGGCCTCCAACTGTTGTTAAACTGATAAAACCAAATGCATGATCTTCAACCGGTCACACTGCACCTGCCTGCCCAACAAGCATCACCACTCTAAATGGGAATGTCTGACCTGGAATGTCAAAAATGACAAATACCTAGGGTTCTGGCAAGACTCCTCGCTCTCATTCCAGACCCACATAAACCATCTCCTGTCCAAGATCAAATCTAGGATTGGCTTCCTATTCCATAACAAGCCTCATTCACCCTTCCTGCCAAACAAGCCCTTGTGAAAATGACCATTGGATGTGATATACCACAGTGCCATCCATTGTTACCAATGCCCCATAAAACACCCACCACTGCAACCTCGACTCACTAGTTGGATTAGATGGCCCTTGTTACACACCCAGCGCCTGAAGCACTTGTAGATGAGGTGGTGCAAGTCCTTACTAGGCAAAACAACATCTTACCTAAGCTCATTAATATCCATCACCCACTCTCAACCTGCGCTTGAGCAGGTATATTTTACATTTACATTTTAGTCATTTAGCTGACGTTCTTATCCAGAGTGACTTACGGTAAGTACATGGTGTGAGAGCTCAAGAAGAAGGGAAGAGATTGACCTCCAGTGGAGAGAAAACAGAACCGCAGGGGATCATTATGAGTAAGTGGAATCACCTGCGCTAATGAGAGATGCTCTGTATTTCCCATATAGGAGAGTTGATGGAGAGAGAGAGAGAGGGGGATGCCGGTGTGAGACGCAATAGGAGAAAGCACGGGAGTCATAACCTTGGACCAGTGGCGAAGTCCCCCAGCAGTGACGATACCAGGGCCAAGATATTTCAGTTTATGCTTGTGTTAGCAGAGACAACGGTCTTTATATTATGTTTCCTTTTCATGGAGCCCTGTTAAAGAAATTACTCAAACTCAGTAAAGCAAAGGAGCTGTAACGCATTACGTACTGGTCTGTGTGGTTCTTTGTGCCCTAGTAGGCGTATTGTTGGGCAGGGTTTTACATATCTGATTACAATGGACATACCCCCAGAGCTTTACTTAGGGTAAAGTGCCTTGCCCAAGGACACAAAAACATTTGGCACAGTCGGGAATCGAACCAGCAACCTTCTGAGCCATCTGTGCCCCTATAACATATCATATAGGGTATATCTCCCTTGTCGCTACAAAAATCTGCACCTCATTTGGACGCCTCTCCTTCCAATTCTTCGCTGCTAATGATTGGAACAATTTACAAAAATCCCTGTAACTCGAGTCCACCGTCCCAATCACTACTTTTAAAGCATTACTTTCAAATCTACTGACTAACCACTGTACATCTTGACTAAACCCTCTCTTTGCCCATTTTTGCCCTAGGGCACTCAAAGCCTTGACGCATCTTGCACATTCACCTGCACAGCTGTCTTTGTATAATTTGCACATTACCATTTTCAGCACAACGCTGAACTTCGCTCCACATTCGCCTCCGTTTCTCCTTAAGTTTCGATTCCACCTTAAAAAAATGCCTGTTTCAGATTTTGAGCTGGATTTTCTCCATAATTCCACAGTAGATATGGTCATATGGGGCATCAATGGATAGGTGAGGAGCTGTAGTATGTGAATCAGGTGACACATTCAACGGGAAACCATATTTGGCCATTAGGGGGCAGTGCAAAATCAGGAATTGTTGCAAAAACGTTGTCAAAATATCGATTTTTGGGTTCAATCTTTTCTCCAATATTCCAGAGTAGATATACACATATGGGGCATCAATGGAGAGGGGATGAGCTGTAGTATGTGAATCAGGTGACCGTATGAAACACCCTGAGAGTGTATTTTTTTAAATCAAAATAGGGCTTAGGTGGTGGTTGGTGCAGTTACATTTTAGGTCTTAGTGTCAACATAGATCAACATCCATCGGGGACATTTTGGACACTTGGTAGAATATATGTCCCAAAGAATCCAGGCTACTCTGGAGTTTCACACATAATGACGTCTGAGTTGTAGCCTCTTTCTTTTGCCAATAAGTAACTGTACGATGGTAAGGATTCAAAACATTTACCTAGCCTACCGTGCATCGGCATTGTAAAATGACACCACATCTGTTAATATTGAGGTACTGTACTATACTAGAGAAATACATACCGGTACTGTACCTAAATATCTATCTAACCATTTGGGAATATAACTAAACTAACGTTACTGTAGTTAACACAATTCCTCCACACGTGCATTACCATTGTTAGTTAATTAAGTCGTTTTTTATATTCAGTTATATGCATGTCTTGACATGTAACACAGAGCAAGAATACAAAACAATTGACAAAGAATGCAGAATAAAAGCACATCGAGTTTAGCTAGCTGTCGTAGTTAGTTATCCTAGCCATCTAGAAATTAAGGTATTTTGCTCTTACTGTACCTCCTCCAGGAAACTCCTGATGTCGTATACTTTATCGTGGATGATAAGCCACGTGTTCTTGCTGGTATTATGGGTTTTAATTTCTTCCAAGGTATAGTACTTCACATCGCTGTCTACTGTATGATTCGCATCCCCCATAGTGTTGGCAACAGAAGAACAATCCCTATTGATCGTATTCTCTTTCACTTCCTCTCCCATTTTATCTCCCGGATTTCTTTCAGCCGAGTTAGCTAGCTACGCGATTTGTTTAAAACTGACGGTTTAAATGTTTAACCATACACTGTAAAATAATTTGTACCCAACGTGTACTTCCGTGAAAACTTAAACGTATGTAAAGCTAGCTTCTTTAGGGAGCCAGCTTCTTTAGTGGATTCCTAGCCTTTCCTAGTTTCGCCTTCAGAATAATAGCGCTTGATTTAACGCGATGAAAATCGATTGCCAACAAGGACAACATTTAGAAAATATCCCACTAAACTCTATTAGAATAGTGTTACATATTTACTAACTTCAAATATTTTTAATTAGACAATTTACAGTGGCAATCTGGATTGATTAAAATTAGCTATAATAAATATGCAGAGTCCTGTGTAATGCTAGCTACATTAAGGGTTCTAGATTTAATTGTGTATGACATAGTGGAATGTACAGAAAAAAACTAAGAATGTGGAAAAAGAAATATGGTATTTACTTACTCAGTGACTGCTTCCGGAAGTTGAAGCAGCCCTGTGTGGATTCGGATGCTACCTGGCTATCACCTCACGTTAGCATTCCATAGACTCCCATTTATTTTAGGGGTCACTTTTACAGTGAATAAATTTACATCCAAAGCGTTTAAAGACTCTGTTTGTCCATTGGTTATTTCTAAAGAAACTTGACAATGTATAAAAAGCTCCATTAAATTGTATCTCACATTATGGCCCCATAGCAGACGTTTTTGTGAAAATATGCTAACTATTGTGTCATTACCACGCAACTTACTGTCGCACAGTAGAGAAATGACCATAAAGTCCAGGAGAAGCTCGCAGGCAATCGGGGGGACGTGGAGGCATACAATCAAAATGACAATATAATTTATCAGAATACTTACCAAAAGTTGCTCCTGCTCCTACACGCTCATGGACAACTCCTTCTCCCGCTCTCCTTTCTCTGCAAGATTCGTAATTATTCAGATTTTTTCTTGGCAAACCTACGAGACGTATTACAACATTCAGACACGTTGCTCACGTCACATCTATGTCATCATGCTCAACGTGAAGCTGAGCAGTACGCTCGGCTACCACCAAAAAAGTGCTTCTAATTGACTTCACTTGCTCATCATAGGAATGAATGGTGTCTGTTCGTCCATTCATATACTGTCATTGTATATATTAATCAGTCTATTAATTCAACCTAGAATCCCTAATGTAGCTAGCATTACACAGGACTCTATGTGTAATGCTATATTTTTTTTATATTTTTAAGCAAATGTAAAATTGTCTAATTAAAAATGTTTTAAGTTGGTAAATAAGTCAAACTATTCTAATAGAGTTTAGTGGGATATTTTCTAAATGTGTAATGTTTTCTTTGTTGTTAATCGATTTTAATTGCGTTAAATCAAGCGCTATTATTCTAAAGGCAAAACTAGGGAAGGCTAGGGATCCACTTCCTAAAGAAGCTAGCTTCACATACGTAGAACTACGTATTATACACACCAGAGACAGGATATAAAAGGTCCACACCGAGCAAGCCCCTGACGTATAAACGAACTAAACTGGCGGCAAATCAGCAGTCGCGTAGCCAATGATTTTATTCTGGAGTATCGAATGAAATGCAATGCTCTCTTGTTTGTAGCCAATCAACATCGACCTCAATGATCATGAGACCTGTGGGGGTGTACATAATTTTTCGCCTCACAAGATTATTTAATAACATAATGATATACTCAGCGTTTAATAGAGGCATATACATTTCACATTTTTTTCTCCATTAACTGTCAAAATGTATAAATATTTGACAATATATTTTTCTATGGTAATTTAGCAACTTATTATTCTTTACAGTGCCTATAGAAAAATTATTTTAATAATAATTATATTAATTATTGACCTGTCAAAATCCTTACCTTTTGTCACGTAAACCCTGGAAATTAAATTAAATGTAAATTTTGCCAGCTGGGTCATTTTTTGAAAATGGTGGCTTTTTGAACAGACAAATTTAAAAAAATGTAATTCTTTTTTTCATACCAAAACTTATAGTAAGATAATAGTTAAACTCTTAACATTATAAATCAACTTAAATGACGGCTCAATGTATTTTGATATTTTTACTACATTACATTAAAAAATGCTTGTTCTGACATTTTGTCACTGGTGTTACCTATATTTTAGATGACAATTCAGGCTTTCCAGTATGTAATTTGAATATTTTATTTACATACATACTCAAAGACAGAAAAACTTAATGTAATATTAAGAAATTGTATTGATTAGTAATAATTTACTTTAAACAGGTATGTGTGAAGTTCAATTGTGTGACATTTTTCTATTTCTACCATTGTGTTTTTTGTTGTAACATTAGAAATAATTGAGGTTAAATTATCAAAATTGAATGATCATATCCTTATAATGTTTACTAATTAATGCAGCAACAGTTAGGTAGATACAGAAACCATATTCTATGAAACTGGGCAGATCTGATGCCAGAACACCAATATGCCATGCAGTAACACCAATGAAGCAATGTGAAACCAATGACATAACATAAGATTATTTCAAACGCATTTTTAACAATTTATTAGTCATATTTTACATTACAAATAATTTCAGATTTCATAAAATGTGTTAATTTTATATGAACAATAAAATGAAGGCTATTGGTCAGATTAAGACCGAAAGATGAAGCGTGTTGACTAAAATGTGTCTTTCATAACACAACATTGTCATACAAACATAAAAAACATGTTCACTAGAACATTAAAAACACAAACATTGAATGCAAACTAAAACTGTTTTCCCAACAGCACTGAAAAGAACAACAGGTCAGCATCTCTGCGCTGTCTGTAGAGTCTTTGCTTTTCAGCAGCACTTAATTTAGCCATATCTGTCAACAGGAAAGCCATATTATGTGTTTGCAATATTGAAACAGTAATAAAATGCTAATAAGTCTTTATTAATATAGTTGAGGCAATTATGAAAAATTATATTGAGAAAAAATTAGTTGTATAATTGATTGTCACTGGTGTGACTAACGGCAACAGTAACACCAGTGATGATAACACCAGTGACAAATCTGCAGACAAGATGGCATACCTAAGATGGCGGCCAAAGTAGCTCAAACCACACTTCCTAAATTGTAAATACTTTCGCAAGGCACTGTATTCGGCCCCCTTGAACTTTGACCTTTTGCCACATTTCAGGCTTCAAACATAAAGATATGAAACTGTAATTTTTTGTGAAGAATCAACAACAAGTGGGACACAATCATGAAGTGGAACAAAATTGATTGGATATTTCAAACTTTTTTAACAAATAAAAAACTGAAAAATTGGGCGTGCAAATAGCGCCACCAGTTAATACTTTGTAGCACCACCTTTTGCTGCACCACCTTTTGCTGCGATTACAGCTGTAAGTCAGTTTGGGTATGTCTCTATCAGTTTTGCACATCGAGAGACTAACATTTTTGCCCATTCCTCCTTGCAAAACAGCTCGAGCTCAGTGAGGTCGATGGAGAGCGTTTGTGAACAGCAGTTTTCAGTTCTTTCCACAGATTCTCGATTTGATTCAGGTCTGGACTTTGACTTGGCCATTCTAACACCTGGATATGTTTATTTGTGAACCATTCCATTGTAGATTTTGCTTCATGTTTTGGATCATAGTCTTATTGGAAGACAAATCTCCATCCCAGTCTCAGGTCTTTTGCAGACTCCCACATGTTTTCTTCCAGAATGGTCCTGTATTTGGCTCCATCCATCTTCCCATCAATTTTAGCCATCTTCCCTGTCCCTGCTGAAGTAAAGCATGCCCAAACCATGATGCTGCCACAGCCATGTTTGACAGTGGGAATGGTGTGTTCAGGGTGATGAGCTGTGTTGCTTTTACGCCAAACATAACGTTTTGCATTGTTGCCAAAAAGTTCCATTTTGGTTTCATCTGACCAGAGCCCCTTCTTCCACATGTTTGACGTCTCCCAGGTGGCTTGTGGCAAACTTTAAACAACACTTTTTATGGATATCTTTCAGAAATGGCTTTCTTGCCACTCTTCCATAAAGGCCAGATTTGTGCAGTATACGACTGATTGTTGTCCTATGGACAGACCACCTCAGCTGTAGATCTCTGCAGTTCATCCAGAGTGATCATGGGCCTCTTGGCTGCATCTCTGATCAGTCTTCTCCTTGTATGAGCTGAAAGTTTAGGGGGACGGCCGGGTCTCGTAGATTTGCAGTGGTCTGATACTCCTTCCATTTCAATATTATCACTTGCACAGTGCTCCTTGGGATGTTTAAAGCTTTGGAAATCTTTCTGTATCCAAATCCGGCTTTAAACTTCTCCACAACAGTATCTAAGACCTGCCTGGTGTGTTCCTTGTTCTTCATGATGCTCTCTGTGCTTTCAACGGACCTCTGAGACTTTCACAGAGCAGATGCATTTAGACGGAGACTTGATTACACACAGGTGGATTCTATTTATTTTAGTCATTAGTCATTTAGGTCAACATTGGATCATTCAGAGATCCTCACTGAACTTCTGGACAGAGTTTGCTGCAGTGAAAGTAAAGGGGCCAAATAATTTTGCTCGGCCTATTTGTCAGTTTTTTATTTAAAAAAAGTTTGAAATATCCAATAAATTTCGTTCTACTTCATGATTGTGTCCCACTTTTTGTTGATTCTTCACAAAAAATTACAATTTCATATCTTTATGTTTGATGCCTGAAATGTGGCAAAGGGTCGAAAAGTTCAAGGGGGCTGAATACTTTCGCAAGGCACTGTAAATCACTTAATCACGCAATTTGAACAATTATTTTAATTAAATTTCCTTTTCCCTTACTATAAACTGTAGAACACCAGTGACACATCTTAAGTCCTCGGATGAAATTATCAAATTATTTATAAAATTGCTAAAAGATGAAGAGAGAGTGCACACTCACCATGTCCTTTTCAAAACAGCCCTGCCTCCAATGAACCTTTGACCCAGGAAGAAGTTGGCAAGGATGTTGCATTTTTTCAAAGTGGTGGTTTTTATAAATTGTAACACCAGTGACATGAAATTGAGGGACAGCTATTCACTGTAAATTATTTATAATATTTAATTGATATTTTAGTTTTTTAAGTAGTCCACTAAATAACTACATTACTTTCCTTTGTATTATAACATTTAAAGTGGGAGAAAAAAATATATTTTAACTCAAAATATGTAATTAAACCACCACTCCTGACCCGAGGGACAAGCCAATTTCATGGTACTTGTCACGATTTGGTATTTTGAGGAAGCAAGACCGAGCCAGAGAGGTGGTGTTCTTTGATGTATTTGAGGAACACACTTGAGAAAAACAATAAATCCTAGACCAATATTGGTCAAACTAGGGATGAGCAACTAAGACTCCAAAACAACAAATCCTCTGTATCTCAATTAGCTAATAAACACTCAGTCCGTTAACGAGTACTAGACGGTACAAGTTAACATAGACTTTTACTGTAGTAGCTTGACACTCATATATACATAACGCAGTATACGGGCGGCAGTGTAAAGAAGTAGCTGAAATCAGAGAAATACAGAAAGCACAACCGTAACCGGAGTATGCACTTACAATGAACCGCGCCACACCTCTGGACACCCAAGCTTATATAGCTAGAGCTCATTTACACCAGCTGAATGGAATTTCTAATCTGTTCACTCAAGCAATTAATATATATATTGAAGAGACCTAGTACGTTCACAACAGGTGTCCAGAGGGTGGCGCCCATGGTCTATATTATCTATACATACCTCCATAAACACACACACATGTTGTCTCATCCCCAAAAGCAAACCCACAGTTCCTAAGACTGTAATACAAATAAACATAACCCACTCCTGAGCTTAATATCATCGAGCCACTCTGGAGAGATCTCAAACGTGTGGTTCATGCAAGACAACCAAAGACTATTTCCCCCTATTTTTCTCTTCTACCAATTCCCTCTAATCCTGCCTTCTCGGCAGCTCGGCAACTCCCTGCACAGATCCCTGCACAGATGTGGGATGTCGAAGGGCGTGCACATGGTTCATCCAACCACATGTCGCCCTACCCACCGATTATTTTTCGCACTGCAAGTCCAGGACAGAAGCCTTTAGTCTGATCATTCAGCCATCCACCAACCATCCACCAACCATCCACTACTAGGGTTGAACGGCACTCATCAGTAAACAAGACTGTTTGAAAATGTGTCTTCATGTATTTATAGGCACACTGCAACCGTTTCTGCTTGTAAGCATTGGTTAGGGTTTATGCACAACTGCAAGCCTCTGTAGGATCCTACACCTTGAGGTTTGTGGGACTCCACGCAGCTTCAAATACCTGTTTGCTGCTTTGTAATGGCATTTTAGGAGCTGCTCTCGTAATCCGATGAATTTGTCTGGCAGTAACCTCCCTCATTATGCCTTTTTTCTGCATGAACCCATCTGTGCTCTGAATCAGCCACAAATCTCTTCAAAGTACAATGATCATGCTTAAAGTGATGGTTCTGAGTAATTTAACCATAGGGTCCTTTGCACCTTAACTTTGAGCCAAACAACCTACCATAAGCTTTTTTCCCTATTATCTTGTTATAACATTGGTCCAGTTAGCGCTATCAGCCAAATGGCTTCGTGTAGGCACGAATGGAACCAAGGGTGCATCTCGTAAATAACCCCACTAATAATTCCCAGAATGGTACCAAACTGTTACAGTAGTACAAATAGTTTCTGTACTTATAAAACAAGGCTTTGGAAAGTTTGTAAGTACACAAGAAGATGTTGTCCGGCAATCCATTTTGTGTAGCTAGTAGTTTAGCTATCAGGTGAAAAGTCTGGCTCCAAAGTACAATGTTAGTTTGACACGAGCAGCATCACTTCTAGCCCTGACTGGATTGAATGGTTAAGAGGACAGTGCGCTCGACAAATGCAATTATTTTGTCTGAAAAGTCAAAAGGTTTTGATTTTTGTATTTTTTGTTATTGGCATGGCTGCAGTATTTTTGATGTGGTGCTGTGCTATACTATGATTGGATAAATATAAGGGATAAGGGATGTCCCGTAGTGCAGCAATACTCATTCCTGCTACTACTGAACCAAATTTAGGACAGGTGATGCCAATCAATACTAGGATGAAATGCTAACTCAAGGAAGTCAAAACTGTCGTCGGAATGAAAACCTACAGAATGGCGGCTTGCAGGAGCAGGAATGAGTATTGCTGCCTCAGGGGACAAATCAATTGAGCTGAAAATATGGACATCCCAGCTTATACGGGACAGTTGACAACCCTACTCACCTGTCCTGACTGCCTAACACAAACACTTATGCCTGGCTCACACTACAGAACTTTTACAATCCTAACCGATTTTGAAATCTGGTTGCAGCACACACTTTGCAGATTTTCTTCCCTCAAATCTTAAACATGCTCACACTAAAAGATTTGAAAATTGTGGCGCATCACTACACAATGTTATTAAGATTATCTTGCCAGAGGACATGCCTCATGTGATTTACGCAGCCGGAAAGCG
Organism: Umbra pygmaea; assembly: GCA_016801145.1. Taxonomy (NCBI): domain Eukaryota; kingdom Metazoa; phylum Chordata; class Actinopteri; order Esociformes; family Umbridae; genus Umbra; species Umbra pygmaea. The sequence goes on along the minus strand of JACXGM010006361.1, from coordinate 20,504 downwards.
GATGTTAAGAAAATGGATTCTGTAAACACTTGCTTTATCAATAATGATTGTTTGTTGTGAATTAAAACCAAAAGCGGAAGAATAAATGAGTGTGGATGAGAAAATGGTTGGGGAGACAGGCTCAATGCCCAACATGGAATGTTTCAAATGTCTGTCACTTCCGTCTCGTCATAGACTTGTTTCCTATTGGCTATTGTGACAGTACTGACGTAATCACAATCTTGCTCATCCCGATAAATATCAAACATGTTGTGTGAGAGCAGATCGGGATGTGTAAGATTCACAAGAGGGGAAAATCAGGCATAAATTGGCCTAAAACTCCTGTTGTGTGAGCCAGGCATAACTAAACTGGCACACGACCAGGCACCCTAACCAAAATACAGGGGGTGGTCCGCCCAGATCTTTCCTAGTGTATATAGACAAGGAAGTTACCCTACAGGTGATGTATGCCCCAGTGCAGGTTGCCTACACACTCCCAAGTGTATTCACCTTCCCATGGGAAGAAATCTCAAAGAGGTGATTAAAGGGGAAAACTGATAAAATTGTATAATTTTGCTAGGTTCCTAAATCACATTGGGCCAGTTTTGTGGACAAAGATTAAGCCTAATCCTGGACTAAATAATCAAGTTGAATGTAAATCTCCATTGATCTTGCTTTTCTAGTCCAAGACTAGGCTTAATCCTTGTCTATGAAACTGCCCCTCAAAGTAATAATCTGACTGTCACTCTCATCAAGTAGCTCTCTCACCAATGGAGATCAGACCCAAAAAAGGTAGGGTTGCTACACCAGCTGGAGACATGGGCTCTGTTCTGTCCAATAGGCTAAGAAAGAGCTTTGTGAAATAATGAGTAAATGTGTGAAAATCAAAATTCCCAATGCCTTTTGCGACACAATATCTACATTTGATGTGATAAATGTTGGTCGCATGGCATATAGCTACCCTTATTTACTTGTCTGCTTGAAGGACAATTCCGGCACAAAATGAACCTAGGGTTTATTAACACATGGGTACCAAGTCGACCGTTCTCTGGGATATGTTTTCATGCTAATCTAACGTGCCCAGTTTCAGTGCGAACTAATAATTACCTTATACCGCTAGTTGTGAGGGCATGGATGAAGTAAAAAGAAATTAACAAGTCTTAACCACTAACAAGGCTCAAAATAGCACCACACTTCCACGGTAGCATAATGAGGGTCCCTACATGCAAACCAAAGCATTGAGAACTTTGTAAGTGTACAGACAGTTTAAAAGACCGTACTGTTCGCATATACAGACAGACGCCATCTTGGGAAAACAAACAAGACCAGTCGAACCACAAACGCCATGCTTACTCAGGTTAATAGATTTTACTGACTGCAAAATTGTTTGACAATTTCATTGATTGAGGAACCATACAAAATTGGTATTATCCCTTTACCGGTATATATTTTCTCTGTGTTGTATTTTCCCAGGATATTAGGCAGACCATTAACAGGAAATATTTATATGTACACTCCTATATCAATATACAATCAATGCATTCACCAAACGGAATATGCCTTCTCTTTTTTCATTTATGATGAATTTACGTGTTGTGTATTGTGTCTAATTTCTTCACATATTGAATTTAGCCTAACTACTATTTGTACTGTAATTAGCTATGTGATAAATTTATGTGCAAAGCGATCAATTATTGTTTTTCGTTTTTTATTCATAATTGATGCGCAAAGCGATCAATTCTTCCTTTTTTATTATTATTTTGATTGCATGAAGTATATCAATTTATTGAAATCGGAAATTTTATTATTTTGATTGCACGAAGTGCATAAATATATTGAACTCTGTAATTTTATTACTATTATTATTTGATGTGCAAAGTGATCAATTATTGTTCTTTGTTTTTTAATAATATTAATTGATGCACTAAGCGATCAATAAATATTCTTCTTTTTTTTAATTATTATTTTGATTGTATGAAGTACATCAAAATTATGTTATTAGTTTTTTTCTTCATCTTCTTTTATTCACTTTTAGGCACCCTTTCAGTCCCCTGTATTTTTACACTTTTGTTTTTTTTTCCATTCCATACTTGCTTGTCTTTACAGTATTACTATTTTACAAAATATCAAGCTCAAATGGAGTTACGAGGTTTTTCAATAGTGAATGGGGAGATGTGAAAGGGGAGTTTTGAGACTGTAAATTTATTGCATTATGTTATCATCAATTTAGTTTACAAAGTTTATTGTAGTTTGCAATGTTTAGCTGTACAGCCGTCTAACTAGGTGATGTTTCCTCAGATTACTTCCAAAATCATTGATGTATGTAAACTTTCCATTTTATAATCAGACGTACCGTTCTGGAGAAATTGATCTTCAAAGTGCCCGGTGTTTCTGTTATTTTGTCCATCTTAGTTCAGAATTGTCAGCTAATTTTTTTTAAATTTATTATGGAAGAACAGAAAGTGCTGGAATAAATTATCTTGATAGCTATGTTTCAGAATGTTCTCCCAAAGTTTCTTAGTGTTTACATAAATGGTTAGAATATTACTGTGAAAATGGCTATATCTTATAGACAAACTGTCATATTTTGTCCAATCTGAACAACCAGGTACTTAAATTTCACTTTTCATCTACAAATAGTTCTGTTTGGCAGATCTTGTGCTCTATTATTTATCTTGCATATTTATGATCAGTCTCATTATGTACAGTACATACTGATTTTAGTTGCTGTGTCTGTGTGTGAGATGTGTTTTAAAGGGACACTTGTAACTGTAAGACACAATTATATTGTACAGCCGCATTCTAGAATTCTATTGGGGTCTAACGGTTTTAAATTATTTTAGTTGTTTATCTGTGGACACTATATTAGGTACATCAAGAAAATACATTTTTCAAACCACTTTTTACATCAATACTGCTTTAATTCTTAGCTACAGATTATAATTTGTGTTTTTTAAGAGAAATAGGGCTGCTAGCCAATAATTGAATGTTTGAATCTAATGTCAGTTTGACATTGAGTTTGAACCAATAAATCTTCTTCATTAGTTATCTAGCTGCATCCTCTTCCCAATTAGTCATGTATTTAAGTTCAGTCTTAGTGTTTTGTAGCTGTCGATCATTGTTAGTGTTATTGCATGTTGTTAGGTGTAGTATTTGTTGTTCTGAAAATTTTCACTTACTAAAGTCTTATTGTTTGTTTTTAATTAAGCTGTATTGGGTATGTGAGCATATTCCTTTTTTGCAGTCATGACAATAATTGTACATGGCAGTACCTACTTGTTAATACGTTGATATACATTCACCGGCCAGGTTCATTAGGTGAACCTGTTCAACTGTTCTTAAAGCAAATATCTAATCAGCCAATCACATGGCAGCAAGTCAATGCATTTAGACATGTTCAAGACGATCTGGTGAGATTCAAACCAAGCATCAGAATGTAGAAGGTGATTTAAATGACTGGATTCACACCAGGCACTACAAAAAATCATCGTACGGCATCATAATGCAGACACATTTGTACACCGCAATCAACATCGTAATCAATCTTCCGCATCTTCAAGATGGTGGACAACGTGTCATACAACTGTCCCCCTCCAGCAAGGTGACTAGCAGGAGCTTTTTCAGTTTAGTATTCATTGACAATAAAAAAACTATCTACTGATCTGTCAAACTTTTCTTGCAATCCCATAAACCCATAGGTGAAAGCGACATATTAGCTCTACCTCGGTGGTACATCAACTTTCGGTTCTGGTGCCATACGGCAATGCACTGCACAAGTTGGATAATTTCAACTCTTGCGACACACCAGTTGCACCACATCCACATTTTGCTGGATCCTGCAGATTTGCCGCAGCGGTACGCATTGATTCCTATTGAAATGAATGGACTTCCACCGGAACGCAACCAGTTTGCCATGCCCGGTGTGAATCCAGCATTAGAACGTGACTTTGAACGTCTTGTGCCGCTGTAGCCCATCTGCCTTAGGGTTCAATGTGTTGTGCATTCAGAGTTTCTCTTCTACATATTTTGGATGTAATAAGTGTTTTTTTAGTTACTGTTTCGAGTACTGTTGCTATAGAGTAACATTACTTTCTATTTTTGCTTCAAGTGTGGCCTGTCGAATGTGACTTTGTCTAAAGAGTTGTTTAGTTGCAGATGGGTGAAAATAATAGTTGAGCAAATCACTTCTGTCTGGGTAGGGGATCTCAAACATTGGTACTAGGACTCCTGGTGATACAGTACCAAAAAACCTTGGGAACCAATGGCCATAATGAAATTGTTCATTTTTGGGATGCTTTGCTAGAAAACTTACATTAATCAAGGGTGGCATTAGTTCCACCTGGTGTACTTGTCCTGGGAAAGTCAGAGAACCCATAGTCAGGCTTGAACGCATGATGATCATGTCATAGACTGTCCTGCAATGCAGTGACTTAGCCCACTAAGCCAAATGCAACTAAATGCAATTTCCTACAACTACTGGTAAAATTATACATTTTAACCTTCAATACCCAATGACTTTGGGGTTGAGTGTGTATTCTGTTCACCATTCACCTTGTCATACAATTATTTGTTGTTCTCTTTCAGCCATTCCATTGCATTGCACAACACAAATGCACTGAATAATACTCTAGCATATGCCTGCCTCTTTACAGGCACTTTCCTGATAAGAGTTGCAGGTAGTGATTGAAATAAAAGCTTTTCCACCCACAGTTCCATCAAGAACCTTCACAAAGTGTGTGTGCATGTCCCACAAACCATAGAGTGCACAGATCAAGTCATTGATTCACCAATCATAATTAGGTGTGGTACCACAGCTAAAACGTGATGACACTTCACTGAATGTGTGAGTGAATTATATAACTGGGTACTGAGTAGATAAAGGGTGGAGATGGCTCAGTGGTTAGGGAGTCAAATTAGTAGTTTGAAAATTACCGGTTCGATTCCCGACTGTGCCAAATATTGTTGTGACCTTGGGCAAGGCACTTTACCCTACGTTGCTTTGGGGGAATGTTCCTGTACTTACTGTAAGTTGCTTTGAGAGTTTCTGTTAAAAAATAAAGAACCAATGACCTAAAGTGCAGGTGAAAATTGATATTACTCCAGCCTCACATGTGTCAAGTTAACTTGAAATCTGGATATCAGAGTATACATTACCTTTAGGTAAATCTCCAGTTATTTAGTTTTACTTTACATCCAACTCCATAGTAATAAGTGGTGAGAGCCTTATGATCATATTTCATGTGGTAGTATCAGTAGGGCAATTCAAACGTATGAACACTAGATGGCACTAAAGTATCAAACTAATTGGGCCAACTTGGCTCAGTCATATCATTTGTCTTTTTCTCTGAAAGGAACTGAAATGGAACAAAAAATACTTGGCTCTCATGGTTGATTGGATTCATTTATGCAGATTCATTATTATTATTTAATGTAATGTATTCATACAAGTAGCACCCCTGTTTCTCCATCAGGGCAGGGGCATGCAGACAGGTGACACCAAACCATAACAGCAAAAAAATTACTAAATTATGAATGATTCATTATAGTGTTTGCTGTTTGTTACTGCATCGGAAAGTTTGATGCCAATTGAAATATCCCTTGCCATCCATCTAATGACAAAATTGCAATGTGCCCTAATCATTCCTCCAAACTGGCAATTTGATGACAAAAAATGTATTACCCTTCTTATCTTAACTTTCAATGGATTTACACTCCACACATAGCAGATTTTCTGGACTAGACAGATGGGTGTGTTTATACATATAAAATTGGACTGCAATTTGCCTGTTCTGTTTATCTCTGTGTTTGCCATGTGGAGTGGGCATTTATATAATTTATTCTGGGCTGACTGATAAATCAAAAGCAATAACAGTTGCATCAATACCCTTGTGTAATCTTCTATTTGGTTACACAGCTTGCGCTACACTGTCAATCCTTGCACTATACCAATCATTCCCAGGAACTAGGGCTAAGAATTAGCAGGCTGGCATCACCTTTACTGACAAAAGTATGTTTATTACACAAAACTCTGGCCTATCAACAAAAACAATCTGTTGTATTGCCACCAGCTATTTTCAGTGTAGCACTGTAATCAATATGGGTATTTTTAGAGGAACAATATCCTGGGAAGTGACATCCTATAGTATCTATTGCCCCTGAGAGTGGAGAGTGCAGTGGAGACTGTAGTATATATAACTATGGCCTGGTTGGGCGCCGCTGAAGACATAGGCCTCTATGGCTGAGTCAGCTGTCAGATCAATCACAGCTATACCTCAGGGAGAGTATTGGCTGCCAATGTACAGCATCAAAATGGCCACTGTGAAGCTCTTTATGTTTGGTCAAAATCCTCACCAGGCTGGAAAAAACTTCTTGGCTGTAAATGGAATGAAAGGAGCATTCAAGATTAAGAATATTCCTATTTTCTAAACTGTACTGAATCAAATACACAGAGTATCCAATGTCTACTCTACATCTAGATGAAAATACTAACTTTAATCATGTCAGATGCACACGTCAATGAGTGGAGTACAAATGAAAGCCGACAAAGCTCTACAGTGCCATGAAAAAGTACTTGCTTCTTTTCAGATTTTCCAAAAATGAATAATAAAATGTTCACTTTATGAACACTTAATGACCTTCAGTGAAAAAGCAATCGCCCCCATTACCTTAGCATATTTAAAGGAAAGCATCATTATTTAGGGACCCTAGGCTGTATTATTGATCATGCCATGAAAAAGACGTCTAAAGATTGTTATTTTGAAATAGATCAGTCTTGAACAACACATTCCTTCAGCACCGTTCTAACAAAGCCTGCGATACCTCCCAAATTAATACTGTTTCAAGTTTATACATTCTGAGGAACATTGTGCATGTCTGTAGTGTCGAAAAGACATTGTACCATTTAAAATGTAACCACCACTTTTGTCATTCAATTTCCTCATTGTGATAAATTATGTCAAAGGCAGATTTTTGAACATGTGCATAAACACAATCACTCCATTAATAGAATGAACTAGCAGTGGTCCTAATTACATTTTGAATTATACAATATTTTTTACAACATTTACAGACCTGCACAATGATACTGAGATATTTTAAGCTTATTCTCTTGCTACAATTTTGACATGGATTAATTAACTGTCAGAAAAAACTCCACCAACTTCACCTACAGTGCCTTGCGAAAGTATTTGGCCCCCTTGAACATTTCGACCTTTTGCCACATTTCAGGCTTCAAACATAAAGATATGAAACTCAAGTCACTTACACCCTGATGAAGGCTTGTAGCCGCAACGCGTAGGTGCGAATTTTTTTTTAAGCCATGAAGAAATAAATAATTTATATATTTTCAAATACTACTGAGTGCCTTGGATTATACCTTTTCTATTTTGACTGAAACATCCCGAACATCCAAAGAGCACCAAGATAACTTACTCACACCCCGTGTAGCACTATACCTGCACTTTTTAGCTTTTTATGTGAAAGAAGGTGCTCTGGTCAGATAAAACCAAAATCGAACTTTTTGGCAACAATGCAAAACGTTATGTTTGGCGTAAAAGCAACACAGCTCATCACCCTGAACACACCATCCCCCTGTCAAACATGGTGGTGGCAGCATCATGGTTTGGGCCTGCTTCTCTTCAGCAGGGACAGGAAAGATGGCTAAAATTGATGGGAAGATGGATGGAGCCAAATACAGGACCATTCTGGAAGAATGGAGTCTGCAAAAGAATGGGATGGAGATTTGTCTTCCAACAAGACAATGATCCAAAACATAAAGCAAAATCTACAATGGAATGGTTCACAAATAAACATATCCCGGTGTTAGAATGGCCAAGTCAAAGTACAGACCTGAATCCAATCGAGAATCTGTGGAAAGAACTGAAAACTGCTGTTCACAAACGCTCTCCATCCAACCTCACTGAGCTCGAGCTGTTTTGCAAGGAGGAATGGGCATGCCCAATTTTTCAGTTTTTTAGTTGTTAAAAAAGTTTAAAATATCCAATAAATTTCGTTCCACTTCATGATTGTGTCCCACTTGTTGTTGATTCTTTAAAAAAATTACAGGTTCACATATTTATGTCTGAAGCCTGAAATGTGGCAAAAGGTCGAGAAGTTCAAGGGGGCCGAATACTTTCGCAAGGCACTGTACATGGATGACCAGGAAGAAATATGTTTTTGCTTTCATACAATAATATAAATAAATTACAAAAATTTGTCAGACTCCACCTGTTTAAAAAACTAGACTACTGAAACTATGTGCTCTGAACTGACTAGTCATATAGGAAGTTGTTTGACAGCAACCTAGCCTATGGAGGGCCAAGTCTGTCAAAATAAGAAATACATATATAAATAAATAAATTATTTTTTTTACAATAGAATATAATTTATTTCAGACAGATAGACAGACTTGCATCAACAGCAATTAAGCTGATCACCGACAGTATATTTACAAATCCTATCAGCGGTCTGAAACAGGTATAGGCTGAAGCTCTTGCTTATATTGCATACCCTTTTCAACACCTCAAATTTTTATACAATAAAATAAATACAATTTAGTGTTTTACATCAATCTGTTGTAAACAAACAAAAATAAACAAAATACAAAAACTTTAGAATTGCATATTCAATACAGTTGCACAATCCAAATGACAACAAGCTCAGCTATCTCATGTATCACTCTTTAAATGGATTTATATAGTTTCAGTGCATTATTTTTAAATCATTTTTTCAGCTTACTAAGTGTCCCGCATGTTTTTAATTCTTCATGACAGTTGTTCCATAGGTTTACACCTTTAACTGAAATGCAATGGTGTTTTGCATTGGTCCAAACTTGGTTCTTTTTGAATTTACAAGTACCCCTTAAGTCATGTTGACATTCTCTTGCTGTAATCAACCTTTGGATACCTTCTGGTAATTTGTGATTTTTTGCTTTGTACATGATTTGTAATGTTTTTAATTCTACTAATTCTTTAAACTTTAGAGCCTTTAGATCAATAAAAAGGGAGTTTGTTGGCTCCCTATATGTGGTTTTCTTTATTATTCGTATAGCTCTCTTTTGAAGCACAAAGATTGGATTGGTGTTTGTTTTATATGTATTTCCCCACACTTCTATACAATAAGTAATGTATTCAAGCACAAGGGAACAATACAAAGTATATAATGATTTTTCATTAAGAAAATCTTTGACTTTATATAATATTGCAACTGACTTTGAAATCTTGTTCTTCATTAGGATATATGAGGCTTCCAATTTAAGTTGTCTATAATCACTCCAAGAAATTTAATGGCCAACACCCTTTCCATTTCAACTTCATTAATCAATAAACTATTTGGTGTATTTGTTAAGTGATTACCAAATACAATAAATTTAGTTTTACTTAAATTCAATGTTAATTTATTAGAATTAAACAAATTTTCAGCAGTACCATTTCTTTTTCCATTGTATCCAAAAGTAGTTTCAGATTCCCCCCAGAACAAAATAGGATTGTGTCATCAGCAAATAAGATCAGTTTTAGTACTTTGGAAACCTCACAAATATCATTAATGTATAACAGAAAAAGTAATGGGCCCAACTCTGAGCCTTGGGGAACCCCACAGGTTACCTCCAATAATTGAGACTTGCAATAATCTATTTGGACATATTGCTGCCTTTTCTCTAAGTGACTACTTATCCAAGAGTGAGCTACCCCTCTCTGACTGTATATTTTTATTTTCTATAACATTAGATATGTTCTCTAAAAATTATATTAATGCATGTGAGGTTACTTCTAAACCTTATTGTTGATTGCTTAATATATTATGTTTTATAACAAAATCATTTAATATTTTATAAAATGATTTTTCCAATATTTTTGAAAACTGTGAAAGCAACAAAACAGGCCTAATTTGAAAATGTATGTCTATCTCCTGTTTTATGTATAGGAATAACTTTAGCAATTTTCATTTTTTTGGGAAATACACCTTCTTGAAGGGACAAGTTGAATATATGTACCAGGGGTTTCTCAACAAACTCAATATTTTTTTTTACCACAGACATATCAATATCATTCCAGTATGTTGACTTCTTATTTTTAAACGATTTAACAGTATCAATAATTTATTTTCCATTTGTTCCTCTTACAAACATAGATTGCTTATTGGCATTACCACTTCCTCTTTCCATTTTGCTTTTACTTCCAGTCCCTACATTCTCTCTAGCTAGATTGGGACCAACATTGACAAAAAAATAATTAAACTCATTAGCAATTTTTTCCTTGTCACTTATAATTACATTGTTGTTTGTCATTAAATTGGTTGGGCAACATGTTCTTCCAACTTTGTTTCTTACTATTTAATTTAATATCTTCCATGTATTTGTTATGTTATGTCTGTTATTATCCAATGATTTACTATAATACTCTCTCTTACTGCTTCTAATTATATTTGTCAGTTTGTTTTTATATGACTTATATACTTGCTCTGCTTCTTTATTTCTTTTTTCATAAAAAGCTTATATAATGTATTTTTCCATTTGCATGCTTTTTGGATTCCCTTTGTTAACCATGGCTTTTCAGCAAATTTCTGTTTCCCTATTTTCTTTACTAGTGGGAAGTTGTCATAAAAACATGTTATTTTAGACATAAATTTGTCATAGGCTTCATCTACATCATCAACATAAACTTCATTCCAATCTTGTTTTACAAGGTCATCTTTAAAATAGTTAATTGCAACCTGTGTTATGCCTTATTAATTTAACCTTGTTGTCTTTATTGGTCCCGATACAGCACGATATAACTGCAAAAACCGGCAGATGGTCACTTACTTCCTTAATTAGAAGTCCACTTATTATTTTTTTATCAATAACATTGGTAAATATATGATCTATTAAAGTTGCACTTTAAATAAGTATATGATTAAATGCACAATAAATACAGTAAATAAATAAATGTAGGCAGTAATTAAATTATACAATGAGACTTCTCTTTTAATTAGCTTCTTTATTTATTCACCTTTGTAATAATTACCTTATTTACTTATTGTCCTTTATAATATTCAACTTTATTTATTCATGACTTATTTTTTAAATATATGTATTTGTGTATATTATAATATTTTTGTCTGTTTTATTCTTCCTTTGTATTCTACATGGCTTTTCCCCACCAAAAAGCATTGCTTAGTAATGGCGAACTGGGCAGGCAGATGTTTATTTTCCGACCTCTTAACTAAGTGAAGCTGCCAATAGACTGGAGGAATTTAAATGCTATGTGTGTGATTAATGTTGCGACCGTGTTGAGAAGATGGGCCGCTTCCTACAAACTATGAAAAACCAGCCAGTCGACATCTGTGACCATGTGTGCCGCTAACTGAAACTCACGTTCTGTCAGAATGTCCAAACGAAAAATAATAAAGTCTGGACTTAAAGGGTTGTTTTCAAATAAAGTTGCTAAATGCCTAAATTTACTGCTAGTGATGGGCAAATGAAGCTTTGGTGAAGCACTGAACCATTTAGAAGAATTTATTTGAAAATGGGTTAATTACTCGAAGCTTACGTAACAGCGAGCTCGCCTGGTGAAGTGCTAAGGCCTCATCTAAATTATAAGGTATTACTATAGGCTGCTGATAGTTACAGTTCTATAACTCCTATACCTTTAGCCTAATAATCTATAATAATATTTAACAGCCAGCGCACCTCATCAGGAGCGATCAGAATAAAGTTAGAACAACCTTTCTTCCTAGATGCTTCCATTATAGGAATAAAAATAAATAGATACGAACAAACTAATGTTTGTCACTGTAGAGGCTACTACGAACCAAACGCAATGTTGTGCATTAAAGTTGTAATGCTTTGAGCGGGCTAGAATTCAGACTCGAAACGAGGTGGTGCCAGTCCTGACTCTGTTTCGGTGTCGCGGTAGCGCTGCAAACCACAACGTGATTCATTCAGAGAATGAAGCAGTTGCTGCTTTGGGCGTCATATGTCACATGGTTTTCCCTTCCCAAAGCAACCTTTGGAGCAGTGGTTCAAATGGAATTGTAGTTATTGGTTTGAAGCACGTCTCGAAACTTCAGTGTCAAACTGCCATCACTACTGATCACCTCATCGTAATAGCCAACTTTGTTGTGACTGTGGCCGACTGGCCGGTAGCATGTAGTTTCAACTGATGCAGTATAATGCTAACCAAACAATGGGCAGAAGTTGACCCCTAATGACAGAGCCCCTTCTCATTTGCATAATGAGGCAGAAATGCATACGGAAATGTAAAAAGGACAGGGAGAAATAAATAGTGTTGAAGAAATAAATAGGGTAAAAAAATACAAAGGAAGAATAAAACAGACAAAAATATTATAATATACATATAAATACATACATTTAAAAAACAAGTCAATAATAAATAAAGTTGAAGATTAGAACGGACAATAAATAAAGTAATTATTACAAAGGTGAATAAATAAAGAAGCTAATTAAAAGAGATATATACATTAATGTCTCAATGTATAATTGAATTAGATTTATTTATTTACTGTATTTATTGTGCCATTAATCATATGCTTATTTATTTTTTGAGGATTTATTTATTTATATATTTATTTCCTATTTTGGCAGACTTGGTCCTCCATACTAGCCAGCTTGCCATCATTTAGTAAACCATGTACTAAAGAATACTTGAGAACAATACCAAACAAGAAACAATAATGAATCAGCACAGCGATCCAAACACTTCAAATAAAAAGAAACAGAGTTATAGTTAGGTTGTGTAAAAGCCCATATCATAATTCTATAAGAATGAGAAGATAGACTAAAAGTGGCATTTACATTGCATAATGAAGAAACAATTGTGTAAGGAAGAAATTCCTCTTAGTTGACAAGGTATGGAGCAGAAGAAGGAGTTTCTGGTTGAGCATGTGAAGCAAGAGGTCGCAAATGAAAGAGGCTCCTGCACTTTAGATAACTTTACCATATTTTCAATTCAAATTTCCATTCCAACCAAAGCAAATTTATTGATAAGCCTTACTTTCCTTTTCAAATAATGTAGCATGCTTCGAGAAGCAAATGGACTGTAGCCAGCGTCCGTACGATAATGGCATATTCAGAGTATCATGTTGGTGACTCTAGTCTTGCCCGTGCTGTTGGGATGAAGTCTTTCCTGGTCACGCTGGCGGATATGCAAGCCTTTCAAGTGGAACTATCACTGGAAATTAAGGCTGCTCTGGTCAGACAGATGAAAACTGCAATCGATGCTGCTATTGCCCCCATTTCTGCAGCACTGTGTGGTGTTTGAGCCACCATTAACAACCAGGGCCATCGTCTTGAAGGTTTTGAACAACACCTTTCCGGCTACAGTGACTGAATAGTAAGCCTTAAGACGGCAGTTGCAGGCTGAAGGTTGGTAGATAAAATTGACGATCTTGAGTCTTGTTTGAGACGTTGTAAACTCAGAGAGATCGGCATTCCTGAATGACTTAAGGGGTGTGATCCTGTTGGCTTTCTCAATCAATCAAATGTATTTATAAAGCCCTTTTTACAACAGCAGTTGTGCTTTGACAGACACCCGGCCCGAGACCCCCAAAAGCAAGCAAAACAAGTGATGCACAGTGGCTGGAAAAACACCCTAGTAGGTGGGACCTGGGAAGAAACCTAGAGAGAAGCCATATTCAAAGGGGTGGCCAGTCCTCTTCTGGCTGTTCCGGGTGGGGGATCTGAAGGTACACATCCCGCTTTCTGGCAGTTTTTTTGCTAAAGTCCTTCTCTCCATCTTTCAAGCACCCCAAATTTTAGACTGTGCTCACTGCCTTGGGATTCAAATCAGTGGGAGATAATATGACACCCGAGGCTTCATAACAAGGTTCTGCTACTTTCAAGATAAGGAGATGGCCTTGAGAAGGAAAAACATACAGTTATACTTCAGTGGGAAAAGGGTATTTATATTCCCAGACTTTAGCACTGGAGTTGCAATGAAGATAGCAAAGTTCCTCAATGTTAAATGCAACTTTCACACAACAAAATGTAAGTTCTCTCTTTGCTTACCAACATGCCTTCATGTGGAATATGACAGAAAGAAGTCAGTTTGTCTCACATGAGCATGCCCAGAGGTGGTTCGAACAGCACTTTCACGAAGCATGAAGCTGAAAGACGTTTTTGCATATTCACCATTTAACCTAGCTTGCTAGGTTGACTCGTTTTTCAGGTTGGACTGTATAAGGCACTTCTTGTGGTTTCTTCCTGCTGTTTTGTTTTTGTTTTATTTTTTATTTTATAGATATTTATGTTTTTAGATGTGGTTAAGATGGTAAATGATCCTATAACACATTACCTTTTCCAAAAAATATTTTCTATCATTATTTTAAATGGCTAACAATACTAATGTTGATTACAGAAGAGTAGGTGGCCCCACCCCTATTAAATTCACATTTTGGAATGTAAAAGCTTTAAATAATCCAAACAAAAGGTTGTGTTTTCTCCCCTTTGAAAAAGCCATTTACAAATTAAAGACCACCCAATGCTACAAAACTCTAGGTTTAGTGTGGTTAATAATAATAATACATTTTATTTAAAGGTACCAAGGACACTGTACAGGGATACATAAGACACTAAAAGCAGGAAGGAATAAAAAATAAAACAACAGTAGAAGAGAACAACAGAAAGAAATAGGCAGAGCAATTGACATCAAGTGGAATAGGCTGTTTTAAACAGAGGTGTTTTGAGTTGCAATTTAAAATGAGTGAATTAATCAATGTTTTTAAGTTGGGGTGGTAATGAATTCCAGAGACGGGGAGCAGAGCGGCTGAATGCTCTGCTCCCCATGGTAGTGTGACGGGCAGAAGGGACAGACAGCCAGGTGTATGGAGGTAGAGGATCTGAGGGAGCAAGAGGGAGTGGGACCCTGAAGATCAGACAAATATAGGGGGGCGAGGTTGTGGATGGCCTTAAATGCAAACAGGAGGAATATGAATTGGATCGGAACTGGACAGGGAGCCAGTGGAGCTGTTGAAGAACACGAGTGATATGGTGGATGGAAGGGGTTCAAATTATGATACGGGCAGCTGAATTCTGGACCAGTTAGTTTATGGAGGCATTTGTGAGGGAGGTCGATGAGGAGAGAATTACAGAAATCCAGACCAAAAGTGACGAGACTGTGGACAAGGATGGCGGTAGTGAAAGGGGTAAGAGAGGGATGGAGGTGAAAGTAGGCAGACCAGGTGATATTATTGATATGGGGTTGAAAGGATAGTGTGCTGTCAAGGAGGACACCAATACTCTTAACCTGGGTGGAGGGTGAAACAGAGGAGTTACAGTGCCTTTGCGATAGTATTCGGCCCCCTTGAACTTTTCAACCTTTTGCCACATTTCAGGCTTCAAACATAAAGATATGAAACTGTAATTTTTTGTGAAAAATCAAAAACAAGTGGGACACAATCATGAAGTGGAATGAAATTTATTGGATATTTCAAACTTTTTTAACAAATAAAAAAATGAAAAATTGGGCGTGCAAAATTATTCAGTGCAGCAAACTCTCTCCAGAAGTTCAGTGAGGATCTCTGAATGATCCAATAATGGCTTCACCATGCTTTCATTGTTTTGAAGGGGGTGCTGAAATGATTTGTTTCCCCCGGTCTGCATTTTCCCGAGACATACATTCTTCTCCCACAAAAAAAACATTAATTCCAAATATGTTAAACAAAATTCTGCGTTAACACTAGATTGCTTGTTAATTTGCCAATTCCGCGATTCCGTGATCGCTGAAATTATAGGGCCCTACACTAGGAGTGGCTTCATTCAGCTCTGAAAAGTCATTGGGCTGTTGCCATGTCTCGGTTGAACAAATAAGGTCTAGCTTACGATCGGAGATGAGATCCTGGATGAGATGTCCCTTGCCTGTCTTTGAGCAGATGTTGAGCAGAGCGAAGTTGAGTGAGGTGTTGTCACACTGGTGCTAGCCGACCGAGCTAGGTGGGCTAACACTCTGTGGTCAACAGCCCGGTTGGTGGAGCATGGAGGGTGATGAGACCTGGACCAGATGCACTTTATTGCTGTTGATTCCAGCGGGACCCTCGGTGGATGTCTCTCCCGCGGTACTGGAGTGTCGATGTCTGGGTGAAAATGGAAAGCCTCAAGCTCAAATCCAGGCAGGTGACAGGGCAGATGAAGCAGGTCAACGGCTGAGTACTGAAGCAAACCCGTTACCAGCAGGTGAACAGGCAGTATAAGGAGCATGGCACAGACAAACAAGATGTATGTCCTACTGGCCCATATTGTGGATGAAGACTAAGGCAATGTCAACGGCGTCGACGGCCAGTGAAAACACCAAGTGAGGCTCAAACCGGAACAAAACAGGTGAGCAAACGGTGAAGACTCACACAAACGATAGTGGCGGCAGATTGTAAAATTATTCCAAATGAAGGCAATTACACTGTCTGATTAGGTCATAAAACCATGAAATAAATTGGAAGAGTCTGTAAAGTTAAAATGATGAAAGTTTACTGGCGAGCAGTGGCAGCAGCAAGATCATTCGCCAAAAGTAAACCAGTATTGCATTTCATCTTTATCATTTCAAATCCAGAGCCATAGGGCAATTTTGGTTAGTAAAAAAATACATTTCCCAGCTACCAATGTCATGTCTGACAGCAATAGGAGGTATGTAATTATATCTGGCACCATCTGGCATACCCCTGTAGTGTTGGTCAATGTCTACGCTCCCAATTTTTATGATGTCGATTTCACTACTAGGTTGCTGGGGTTGTCACACTTTCCTTTAAATTAAGCATAAAAAGTGATATGAATATATGATGTTATACATATATAAAAAAAACATGTTGCCTGTGTTCAGAGAAATCACAAGTGTCTTTAAAGTCATTCCTTGACTCCACAGGTTCCTAAAACACCATAAGAATTTGCCAAGAGGCAAGGCAACTCTCCAAACCTAGAATGTTATTATTAATTGCAGTAGGGAATATGGAACGTGAATGAAAATGCAGGTACCTATTTCTATATTTCAGGCCTTATCTTTCTTGTGGCATATTATCAGCAGACCCCTGCTTTAATTTAGTGTAGCTGACATTATGAAACAGGCTTATTTACAGTGCACGCTTTCTTGTCAACCACTGGGCCTTTTGTACATTACTCTGCAAATGAACTGGTGAGTAAACATTGGTTTGTAATAATTTTTACATTTCATTTGCATGTGATTGCAAAACAGAGATACATGGGTCATTATAATTTATACATGAAAATGTGCCATTCCGTGTCCCTCAAACAGAACTTCTCTGTAAATCTGAATGACAATAAAACATTTTATAATATAGTTTCCATGATATGTCTCATAACAAAAACACATGAATAGTTTTTTATTTAGTTTTTAAAGAGTTCTAAACACTTATTTGTGCAAAGCATCTTGCAAAAATCATTACAAATGACATGTCCCTCACTATGTTTCGACTTTCACCAGCTATTGAGGTCAAATGCGATAAGTCTAACAATTTAAAATATTAAAAAGATATATAAAGCCTCATTAATATAATTTCATTACTTTTTTCTAAATGTGTAAAATGTTAGAAAAAACAACTATTTATTTGTGTCCCCTGGATGTTTTCAACCCTGTTACTCTTAGTGAAAACTTCCCTTCAGAGCTAATGGACTGTTCCCAGAGGGGAATCTTTCCCAGGAAGTGACATCATCTGCCTTTTGTGAATTTGGTGGTGAGAAGACAAATAAGTGTCCTCTTCTTTCAATGACATTTCTTTGAGTAATGTAATGTCTGACAGAGGGGGACAAGGTCATTGTGTCAACCCTGGCTGATACCACAAAAGCGTACAATATAAAGTTATATGTTTGTTTGTACTTATATAAAATATTTAAGCCTCTCATGAATGCACACCATGTGGTTCCATGCCCTTTACCCCATGGCCAGTAATGGCTGCCAATACAATTTTCGGTCAACCCTGTTACCATCAACCCTGTTACCGTCAACCCTGTTACCAATCAAGTTTATATGCTTTTCTTACTTATAGTATTTACATAATATACATATTTTTCCAGGTTGCATCCCTTAATATCTTGGCTTGTATTCATTCTATTGATGGTTGGCCTACAAATGTGTGACATATACTGATCTACACTTACCAGCCACTTCATTAGGTATAGTCAACTGCTTGCAAATATCTAATCAGCCAATCATGTGGCAGCAAGTCAATAAATTTAGGCATGTAGACATGGTCAAGATAATCT
This sequence comes from Umbra pygmaea, assembly GCA_016801145.1. Lineage (NCBI taxonomy): Eukaryota > Metazoa > Chordata > Actinopteri > Esociformes > Umbridae > Umbra > Umbra pygmaea. The sequence continues at coordinate 2,323 of JACXGM010006361.1, read as the reverse complement.
GCTGACGTTCAAACCAAGCATTAGAATGGGTAAGGAGATTTTAAGTTACTTGAACGTGGCATGGTTGTTGGTGCCAGAAGAGCTGGTGAGTATTGGTGAAAAAACAAATATAAAATCAACTAATTTTATATGTTAAGTAATAGAAACCAGTAACCAACTCAAATAAAACCAACTCAAATATTATTTTGTAACCAACTCAAATATTATTTTGTTTCCATAAATTTTCTTGAAACAGAAGATGATGTGAAAGTGTCAATTGTAAATGAGCATATTCATCCATGGGAAACCCTCAGTATTCTCACATTCCAAACACACTTAGTGTAATAAGGGGGGATTTTATCTTTCATAGTATATCAGATTTGTTTTAAATATGGATTTAAAATGTTTTGTAATTGATATGTCGGTAACAGAGTTGACAAAACAGACATACGCATGTGGATTATACATGTCCTTCAAGAAATTTTGGGTTTTCATGAGCTGTATGCCAAAATCATCAGTATTAAAACAATAAATGACCTGAAATATTTCAGTTGGTGTGCAATGAATCTAAAATATATGAAAGTTTAATTTTTATCATTACATTATGGAAAATAATGAACTTTATCACAATATGCTAATTTATTGAGAAGGACCTGTATGTCCAAAAAAATGTAAAAAAAGAATATAGCTTGAGTTGGCCCTGCACATTTGTTGGAGGGGTAAAGACTTAATTCATCCAAAAAGAGGCTTAAAAACCTTTATAACAGTACTTTGAAAAACAAACATTTAGAATTGAAAATGGCACGTTTTCGTATAATGACCCAGATACTGTAGATTGTAGCAATGTGTAGCAATTTTGAGTTTGTGTTGACAGCTTGATCCTGCTGCTTGAAGAACAGTAATGAAGCCTCAAATGCCTGTCACTAGCTTAGACAACTAGTACTCTAGTATTTACTACTGTAGTTTGGTCTATGGTTGTCTGGTACTCTAGTATTAACTAATGTAGCTTGGTCTGTTGTTGTCTAGTACTCTAGTACTAACTGCTTTAGCTTTGTCTATGGTTGTCAAATACAGTAACGTTTTACTGATTAACAGTAGCCAAATACAACTTTTGCTGGCTTCCTGGTATGCAGGGGATAACCAGTGAGGGGGTTTACTTTTAGTACTTTGCTTGTGCCTGTATACATGAACGGTACTGTCTTTTAAACTGTCTTTACACTTACAAAGTTCTCAATGCTTCGGTTTGCATGTAGGGCCTCTGATCATGCTGCCGTGAGTTTAGGTAAAAAATTACTACTTCACCAGCTCAGTAATGTGTATTAAAAGAGAGATTATCATTCAACGAAATTCCCAGGTTTTTATACTATAGGAGGGGACATGCTCTAAACCTTTAACACAAGCCTTAGTTCTACTAGTGCATTTTGTAGAGAATCAAAGAGTGCAAATGCTTGAGCAAGCGATGGCGCTACCGCATAAAGTACTGTCATCAATGGTACTTATATTTTAGTTCATTGATACAGATATCATTACATGGTAAACAATAAATGACACAAATTTAACCCTGTGGGAGTCCTTTATGAATAAATCAGATGGCATCTGATCTGCAACAATAGCCTGTGATCTGTTAAGCACCAGCAGATGTACCAAATATCAAAATCCTGACAGGTCAATAAATAAGGAAACACAGTTTAACTATCAACAGCTTTAACAAAATCATTCACAACCAATGTAGTGGCTGTAAAGGTATTATGCCCTGGTCTGAAACCAGACTGATATTTATTTCATATGCAGTTGTCTGATAAGATAGAGCATAGCTAAACATTTACTATTGACTCAAAAATCTTTGCAGACAAGATATTTTAGGATGAGGAGATGGTCGATAATTATCAAGGTCACCAATATCCCCACGTTTGTGTACTAATAAAATCTTTGGTATAAGTCCAGAGGTCATCGTAAGGTTAAAAATATGAGTAATTGCACCAGAGATAATTGGTGCAGCTCTAACCACCGGGCCTGGATCAGGACGTCAGCACCTGACAACTTCTTCGTATCTATAGCCAGCAGGGCATCAGTAAATTTGTTTGGGTAACACTTTATTTTGAGAGTCCATCTCTAGATGATCTACATATTATCTGCATACTGTCTACAACATTTTAACAAACTATCTACTAACCCTAACCCTAATCCTAACCTTAACCATTCCCCTTATGTTAAACCTAACCTTAACCATTACCCTGAAACATATTCTAAACTTACCCCTACCCTTAAAATACACAATTAGTTGCTTATCAACAGATGGTTTGTTGATAGTTTGTTGATAGTCATATCATCAACAAACTATCTG
>JACXGM010006360.1:0-17766 GCA_016801145.1 Umbra pygmaea | reverse complement strand
TGGTAGATCGAGAGCTTTGCCTTCTGGCTCAGCTCTCTTTTCGTCACAACGGTGCGATATAATGAGTGTAATACCGCCCCCGCTGCGTCGATTTTCCGACCAATCTCCCGCTCCATTGTTCCCTCACTCGCGAACAAGACCCCAAGGTATTTGAACTCCTTCACTTGGGGTAAGGACTCATTCCCTACCTGGAGTAGGCACTCCATCGGTTTCCTGCTGATGATAAGTGATATTATATAAAAATATATTTATAGTCTTTATTTTTCTAATGTATTTATTCCAGGAATTATTCCAACCATTTACTGATATGGTTGTTCCAGGTTACATAGTTAAGAGAGTATGTCAGGAAGTATTTCTAAATTGCAGTCGTAAAAAAAGTACATTTGTTAGAAATCCTGCAGTTGGTACTACTTAACATTACAAACCTGCTCACTGTGACTTGGTGTGGTGTTCATGAGCCATGGCTTTAGCACAATATTTGGAAAATTTGTCTGTAATGTGAAAAATGAATGATCAGCAATTTAATTTATTAATAGTATCAATTTATTTAGTGATCACTGGGCAAAACTGAGTTTTGACATCATTATATAGCTTCATTGGTGTATGAATTAACACTGTAAGAAACATGTTTGATTTTTTTAATCTGTACACGGTAAAAAAAGTTTTTTCAGTCTACACTGTGCAGTGTTATATGACTCAAAATTTAAAAAGTGTTCATTTAACACTGGTCCCATATAGTCATTTTGAAAGTGACTCTGAGAGTGTTAAATCCATCAATGCTGTGTATGTACAGAACCAATTTCATACCTCAGTTAACCATGACATTTTGAGTTGGTTTTTATGACAATGGGGCACAAATTATGATAGAGCAAAGATATATGATATACTGGAGTACACAGTTCAAGGACCTGCTTTAACTACGGTAAATAGCGCCACATTTACACCTAGTGGCCAAAATCATGGACACATGCTTAGTAAGATAACCTAAAGGAGAACATGAATTCTGGTGAATTTTCTCTGTTTTTCCTTTTTACCTGTGTTAAATATCTTCTTTACCAGTATTACAAGTATACACCTCTGGAAACAATTAAGAGATCACTGGTTTTTTATTAACCCAATTGAAAACTTTTGGATTGTGATCAAGAAGAAAATATAGTCAATATAGAAAATAGATGGTCACAAGATATCAAAGTCATTTGAAAATCCAATTCACCCTGTACTATATTGAAGAAACATTATTAACAAATTGTGATGTTTTTGTGAATTTAATATATTTACCAGTGTTAAATAACCTGTTTTTGAAATATCGGCTGGCTTGTAGCAAATGCGAGGAGTAGTGTATTATTTAATAATGTTAACATACTTAATAACAGACCACAAACAGTACCAAAATCATTTGGGCTGACTATGCCCAAAATAAATACATAAGAACAACAAAAAAACGCAAGCATGCAGACCTGATAGCAATACTCACAGTAGAACGAACGACAGTGTAGCAACCAACATACAACAACAATGAAGCATACACACCTTGGATAAAACAGGGTCTATATGGGACAGTAATTGGGGAACAGAGAACCAGTGAGTGGTACAATGATGTAATATATATAAAAACTTGCCAATAGTACTGTATAAATCTGCTTTGTGCACTTAGCTGAGACTGGCTGTGTTCTGTCTCAGCTGGCAGGTAGGGGGCGGCAGAGAGCATGGCTGAGCCCTGCCAGAGCCAGCCCCAGGAAGGCAAGAGCAGCAGCCTACAGAGGAAGAAGCCACCTTGGCTGCGAGTAGACATCCCCCAGCTGTCCCTGGATGAGCCCCAGACATTCGTGCAGGTATGACAACATACAGTCCTTGTATAACTGATACAATGCAAATGGATAGACACTTCACCATCAACATTCATGCACCACATACATATTCAATACGACGTCAATTCACCACATCTCAAATCAAAAGAGTTACAACAGTCAATTCAGAAACTCAATTCACCAACGAAACGAAGCAGTATTTATACAAAGTCATTTTAGTACAAAAAGCATACAATAGTGCAGATCTACAGTTTGTCCGTTGATCTATTCAGGTACTATCTGTGTTTGCTGTCTGGTTGTGTTTCAGCCGGTGAAGAGGCCTGGTGTCCTTTGCAGCGTGAGCATGCCCGGTGACAACAAACAGTCCGCCATCGCAGCCTTTGACCCCAGCAACCATTCCCGCCCTCCACTGCCCTCCATCACACATACCATCAAGAGGTGAAACCACACACTCAAGTCAAACCAATGCACACACACACACGCACGCACACACACACACACACACACACACACACACACACACACACACACACACACACACACACACACACACACACGCATGCATCATACGTCACACCTTCCTCTGACGTTTCTTAACTACCACTAATATGTGTGTTCTTCTGCATGTCCTGAAAATCTTTTCTATAAAATCTGACTAATTGGCTTTCTTACAGTTAATGTGCCTGCATCTCTTTTCATGCTCTTCTTTAAATCCTACTCTGCTTTTTGGTATCTGTCCTGCTCTGCTTTCCCTGGTGTGTGTGTGTCTGTGTGTGTCTGTGCGTGCGTGCGTGTGTGTGTGTGTGTGTGTGTGTGTGTGTGTGTGTGTGTGTGTGTGTGTGTGTGCAGTGAGAAGAGGGTACATTTCAAGCGTGTCAATACGGTCCCTCCTAAAGGACACCGTGGCTCCAGGCGGGTGTCTGTACTCCGCAGGCGCTCCTGTGTCCCCAAACTGGTCACCTGCCGCCGCTCGTCCATCCCCAAACAAATCATCAAGTAAGAGAGTGACCGGGGGTAGGGAATAAGATGGGGGAGAGAAGGGCTTCAGTCTGTTTCTGTTTAACGTTTCACTCTAAACTTGTAATCAACCTTTCACTTGTCCTTGTCTAAAGGTGAACATTAACACCAACTCCGGGATTACACTGTGGTGTTGAATGTTGTCACTGTTACGTTACAACTGCCACATGCACGCACACACACACACCCTACTATTCTTAGATGTTACTCTAATAACTGTAGATGCTACTGAAGGTTTTTTGAATTGTAATGATTTTTCATTACTATAATTTATGAAAATAAATACACATAGAGTATGCACACAATTGGTTTCATGGCTTTACAGGACTATTTTTTTCATTCAAAATGTTTTCCCCTAAACCACTAAACCTAATAATTTCCTCAAAAAACGAATTTATATGCCTAAACTTATATGCCTATCCCCATCCTCAACTTATAACTCTAAACTTAACCATATCCCTCAACTTAATCCCTGAGTAGTAACATACTGGTGTGTGTGTGTCTGAGTTGTTTATTTGTGTGTACGACTACACGAATAGTAACATACGGGTGTGTGTGTGTGTGTTTGAGTTGTGTATTTGTGTAAAGGACTACATGAATAGTAACATACTGATGTGTGTTTGTGTTTAGGACTATATTAATAGTAACATACTGATGTGTGTGTGAGTTGTTTGTGTGTAGGACTACATGAATAGTAACATACTTATGTGTGTGTGAGTTGTGTGTTTGTGTGTAGGACTACATGAATAGTAACATACTTATGTGTGTGTGAGTTGTGTGTTTGTGTGTAGGACAACATGAATAGTAACATATTGACAAGCTGAGGCCTGAGAGACACGGAATGTCAGCAATGCTATTACTGTATTGACACATTGTCACACCTTTTGCAATATGTTTACAAACAGGATCATACTGTGTTTGGCTATCTCTGTTTAGAATCCTTCGTTACCACACCAGAATGAGTTAGCCTGCTGAGCTAAAGTCTAGATGTTAGCTTGACCACACTGGCCAGGCACAACACATAGAATGCTAAATGTTTCAAAACCTTAGCCTAAGCTACTTTTCCATGGCAGTGTTCATAATTCTGTAGTCCAAAAATGATCTTGCTCCCTTTCTCCAACACTTTTCTCCTCTTTCTCTCTCACTGCCTCTCTTCTCTTCCCCACATTTCTTCTATCGCTTGCTCTCTCTCTCACATACTGTCCTTTCATCTCCCTATTTCTCTCCTCTCTCTCCTCTCCTTTTCGTGTTGAAACATGTCCCCACACCCTCCCTCCCTTGCCTGATATTTACAACCTCTTGTTTTTTCACTCCTTTTAATCTCTCTCTTCCTGGGCAGTGATGGTATGTTAGTGGGAGCAATGGTCTGTTTACGTACTATCAACAGAAAGAGAGAGAGAGTTGGGACAGAGGGAGGTGGGACAGAGATTTACACAGTGGATCACCGAGGACCAGGCATTGACACATGGATGATCTGAGAACATCTCACAACATCAAGTTCAAAGAACAAGTTGTGCATTGATTTAAACATAATAGTGGAGAGAAGATATGTGCTGCAGAGCGAAGTCGGACAAATATTGTTTACTGTCTACGTCTAAACACAGAGGACAGATTGTAGCCTGGAGGCTGAGGAACTGAAAACAGATCGTAGCCTGAAGGCTGGGAAATTAAAATGATTCTTTTCACGGTAGAGCAGCGCACAAGTTCCGGGAGACATTCTTCAGTTGAACTGAAAGCCGAGTTGCATTGCCTCTCAACGTCTACAGGTCAGCAGGAGAATAACCATATTTTTGAGACATACCCCAGGTTAGCCAGCTACTCTTCTAAATCTAGTCACATTATCTGTGTGAAGATCATCTGGTCTGAGGAACTTCACCTACGGCAGGATGTTTGATTAACTCTGAAGTACGTCCCACTGAATGGAAGACCAACAGCTCCCAGTGGATGTACAGTATTGCAGCTGTCAGCCTCAGTTGACCTACCATTGACCTACCATTGACCTACCATTGACCTACCATTTACCTACATTTGACCCTTGACCTGCTCTCCCAAACTCTGAAGCAGAGGTTGATGTGGGTTCAGAGGTTAAGCCCTAGGGTTAAGGAACTTTGTTAGCCAGTGGCATGACTCTACCTGCCCCCTGGGTCTGGGACAGACTGGACAGGTAGGATACTGTGGTCTGAGATAGACTGGACAGGTAGGATAATGTGGTCTGGGATAGACTGGACAGATAGGATACTGTGGTCTGAGATACACTGGAAAGGTAGGATAATGTGGTCTGGGATAGACTGGACAGGTAGGATACTGTGGGCCTGGGATAGACTGGACAGGTAGGATACTGTGGGCCTGGGATAGACTGGACAGGTAGGATACTGTGGTCTGGGATAGACTGGACAGGTAGGATACTGTGGTCTGGAATAAACTGGACGGGTAGCATACTGTGGGCCTGGGATAGACTGCACAGGTAGGCCTGTTGCAGGTGTTACATAATCGCATAATGGCGATTATTAGTAGAGAAGGCTATTATTTTGTATAACATACAGTATACTGTATTTCCATCTAAATGAGTTAATTTTACACCACTTGATGGATGTCTCCCCTACTGGTGCAGCAGTGATTGACAGCTCCACAGAAAGTTGTGTAGATAATTTAGTCGTTTGCTGCTTTAATGATGTTTAAATATCATGATGTTTAAATTTGTTAAGTATTGTTGTGCAAGTCGACCAATCAGCTGATCTCACATGTCATTTTCACGGTATTATTATTTATTTGACAAACGAAGTTCCATCACCTATTTATTCCATAAACACTTGTACCATTTTAACAGTATTAAATGATCATTAGATAATTCACTTACAGTAGCTTTGTTCCCCCCCCCATTCTATATTAACTTTATTAAATAATTCAAGCATCACCTACTTTTTCCTTTATGTTAGGTAAGCTTACCTACACAAATGTTGTAGCTTAATTTTTTTTAATTTAAAATAAATATATGTGTAGCACAATGACATGTTAACATCAAAACGCACATGCAAACTATTTATATTTATTGATTGACATTACGTCTACATTACCATCAGCAGACTTTGAAATCAACAACATGGGTTTAGAGATAAATGCAATTCCCCACTTTGTGCACATTTGGTTTAAGGACAAATTATAAAAACATAAGATATTAATCTGGAAAAGAAGACGTTGGGGTTAATTCCTGGCTTTTTGGCAATTGTGGAGGCTGTTGTGACGTAGCTAAAGGAAAGTAGCCACAATAACCATAAAACAGAATAATGGTGTAAAGTAACAAAGTATTACACAAATTTACCTACACAAAATTACCTACATGTAAAACACAACAGAAATACAGCGCCCACCAGAATTATTGGAACTGTAAAGTCAAAATTATTACATTTCCTATACACTTATGAAAATAGGATTCCAAGGTAAATATGAAGCAAGAATACAGACTGTCCCCTTATGCAAGCAGAAGAATTGTGTCATTTGGGGGGGGTCCGTGTGGCGTAGTGGTTTGCAGGACAGTCTACGTCACGATGGTCATGTGTTCGAGTCTGACCATGGGTTCTCTGACTTTCTCGTGAAAGAACCCTGACCATGGGTTCTCTGACTTTCTCGTGAAATTGCATAGCGCTGCCCAGGATTTGGGTTAGATAAGTCAGAATATCTATCCTGCCACATCGCTCTCCTGTGACTCCTTGTGTTCAGATTTACAGCCGCAGAAGTGTAGTCGGTGAATGTAATCCTGATCTGACTAAAGACTTCTGTGTTGGATGAGCAGTGCGAAAAGAATCGGTGACTCAGGCAACATGTGGTTGGATGAACCATGTGCGCGCTCCTCGTCATCCCACAGATCTGTCCAAGGAGTTGCGGAGTGATGTAAAGGCAAAAGTGTGGAGAAAAATTTTACTGCAGATGATGGAAAGCATTTCACCTCATCTGTGAAGAATGTTGGAGGTAGTGACTTGGCATGGGCATGCATGGCTGCATCTTCAATGGGCTTTCTCATCTTCACTTTAACGAATAATGGCAGCAGCAGAAATAATTCTGAACTGTACAGAAGTAATCATTGCAGAACAACATGAGCCACACTTCTATATACATTGACTTGCTTATATTCTGCTTAATGCAATGCAAATTTAAATACACTATGTCTGGGACACCAACGGCAGAAAGCGAGTCAGAGAAACAAGTCAGAGTCACCAATGTTTAAGTCCAAGTCAAGCCACAAGTCATCGATACCAGGACTCGAGGGGTGGTCAGTGTGGCGTAGTGGGCTAAGTCGCTGCATTGCAGGACAGTCTACATTAGGGGTCATCAACTCCGGTCCTGGAAGGCCAAAACACTTCAGATTTTTTATTTTACCCAGGAGTTAATTGCAATCACCTGCTTTTTAAAAATGTTTTTGCATAATTCTATTGAGTAAAACATATTTCATCTGTAAACATATAAAAGCAGGTTTAGCAAAGATAAGGTTGTTCATTCAACTTTTGAAACAGAGTCAATAAATCAAATCAAATAAAGCAAGATTATAGTTGTTTTGACAAAAAAGGTGAAGTTACAATAACTTAAATGTTTTCCATTGTCCTAATTTATAGAAACAAGTTTGATAATCTATAAATTACAAATTCCATAATAATCCAAGTTTCATGTATTTACTAAAATTTCCATTCAAATCCAAAAAATCTAAATGTCATGTTAGGATAGCTACAAAGATGAATGTTTTCAGAGGATTGTGGGTAATTCAGGATTTGTCAATTTTATGATGATTTTGCACAATGTTGTAATTGATTAAAAAAAAGTACATTTACATATTTATAATACACAGCTTGTTTAACCATGGTCAGTTCTTCACAATGCAACAGATCAATGACATAACTTTGTTTTGAAGAGCCAAACAATCTTTACATTTCATGTGAATGCAACATGGAGGACACGATGCACTAACCCTATCTCGAGGACATCAATAGCTTATTCTTGTAGCTTTTGATCGAGTTTCAGTTGTTGTCTACTGGCAGACTGACTTACCTTAGTTATTTTGGTGTTTTTTTTTAGACTGGCTACAGAGAAAGCTGCACACAAGCATATAAAGTAATGTGCAATGAGTTAAAGTTTTATAGTCCCAATCACCAGTTCTGTTCTACTATAAAGATGGATGTGTTTTCTTCATCGGCAGCGTTCATGTGTCTTACTCCTTTGAGGGCCTCAATGCAAACCTGGGATCACTCCTATTGAAGGGACTGAAATCTGTGTGGCAACCCCCCCGGCCTGGGGATGTTCAGCCTGGAAAGGCTTCTACAGCTGGCTGGTCTCTTTGTAATGACGAACACTGTGTTATTACTGAGTGTCCACCACTCTAAACACTCTCAGTCCAGCCCAGACTCATTCTGCTGCTTCACAGAAGACTTAGCCAGTCTTACACGCAATATCTGGCCCTGTTTACACAGATAACCCAATTCTCATGTTAGGTAACGGGTTTTAATGAAGTATTAACACAGAAAGAAATACAATTTGTGCAAACCGAGCACCACATACAGTAAGGTTACAAAAAATGTGTGCATTAATACTATCGATTTAGGCTTACCCTAAAAGTCCAGATTGATGCCAGCTCAAAGATTGTTGGTCTGAGAACACTAATCCATTTTACTTTAATTTCCAGTAGAATTTCAGCGGGGAGTGTTTTTAGCCGTGACTTTGCATTTTGTGTTTCAGTGCACTGCTAGCATATTTTTGTTTGCTCATTTTCATTAATTAACAGGTTATCTTGGTAGCCAAGTTGCTAGAGATTTGTCTTCAGGTGTTCACTTGTTGTACTTGCCAGCAGATGTTTGTTGCATCTAAATGAAATCACCAAGAGATGTTGAGGCCCAGAAACAATCGAAAGTGACACCAATCTCACCTCACCCAGACCTGCATTGATTGGCACTCAGCTAGCCATTGTGTTACAAACTTTAAACACCCAACCCCAGACGTGCTGACTGGATTAAACAATTGCGGACAATTATACATAGTGAGTCATTGTATTACAAACCCCCCCTGACATAAGGACAATAGATCTCTGAAAAACAGGACCATCTCTGATTGGAGACCCTCCCCGCACATTTCAGGCTTCAAACATAAAGATATAAAACTGTATTTTTTTGTGAAGAAGCAACAACAAGTATGACACAATCATGAAGTGGAACAAAATTTATTGGATATTTCAAACCTTTTTAACAAATGAAAAACTGACAAATTGGGCGAGCAAAATTATTCAGCCCCTTTACTCTCAGTGCAGCAAACTCTCTCCAGAAGTTCAGTGAGGATCTCTGAATGACCCAATGTTGACCTAAATGACTAATGATGATAAATAGAATCCACCTGTGTGTAATCAAGTCTCCGTATAAATGCATCTGCTCTTTGATAGTCTCAGAGGTCCGTTGAAAGCACAGAGAGCATCATGAAGAACAAGGAACACACCAGGCAGGTCCGAGATACTGTTGTGCAGAAGTTTAAAGCCGGATTTGGATACAGAAAGATTTCCCAAGCTTTAAACATCCCAAGGAGCACTGTCCAAGCGATAATATTGAAATGGAAGGAGTATCAGACCACAGCAAATCTACCAAGACCCGGCCGTCCCTCTAAACTTCCAGCTCATACAAGGAGAAGACTGATCAGAGATGCAGCCAAGAGGCCCATGATCACTCTGGATGAACTGCAGAGATCTACAGCTGAGGTGGGTGAGTCTGTCCATAGGACAACAATCAGTTGTATACTGCACAAATCTGGCCTTTATGGAAGAGTGCCAAGAACAAAAGCCATTTCTGAAAGATCCATAAAAAGTGTTGTTTAAACTTTGCCACAAGCCACCTGGGAGACACACCAAACATGTGGAAGGCTAAAATTAATGGGAAGATGGATGGAGCCAAATACAGGACCATTCTGGAAGAAAACCTGATGGAGTCTGCAAAAGACCTGAGACTGGGATGGAGATTTGTCTTCCAATAAGACAATGATCCAAAACAAAGCAAAATCTACAATGGTTCACAAATAAACATATCCAGGTGTTAGAATGGCCAAGTCAAAGTCCAGACCTGAATCCAATCAAGAATCTGTGGAAAGAACTGAAAACTGCTTTTCACAAACGCTCTCCATCCAACCTCACTGAGCTCCAGCTGTTTTGCAAGGAGGAATGGGCAAAGATTTCAGTCTCTCGATGTGCAAAACTGATAGACATACCCCAAGCGACTTACAGCTGTAATCGCATCAAAAGGTAGCGCTACAAAATATTAACTTACTTAACTGAATAACTTTGCACGCCCAATTTTTCTGTTTTTCATTTGTTAAAGTTTGAAATATCCAATAAATTTCGTTCCACTTTATGATTGTGTCCCACTTGTTGTTGATTCTTCACAAAAAATTAGTTTCATATCTTCGTTTGAAGCCTGAAATGTGGCAAAAGTTTGAAAAGTTCAAGGGGGCCGAATACTTTCGCAAGGCACTGTATGATAATTAAAATGCTGTCGATCCAAATCAACTCTAAAGTTAAAATATTTACCTCTTCCACATAGAACAGATGAGTCTTACCTAAAAAAATTAAGGAAGCAGGATGACAAAATCAGTCATTTTTATAATTTTTCCAATTTTCTACTCTACCAATTGTTCTTGTCCAATTTTTCCCCACTATCCTTGCTACGTCGTCAGCTCTGCAACCCCCCTCGACAGATGAGGGATGGTGAAGGGCACTCATATGATTCATCCAAACACATGTCGCAGAGCTGGCCAAGTCTTTTTGGACTGCTTATCCAACATGAAAGCCAGTAGTCAGTTCATGTACAGGATGATTACGCGCACCAACTATACTTCCACGATGGAATTCACAGATGCCCAATCTGCACACCGATTTACAGTATCTATCCCAAATACCAGGAAGCGCTATGCCAATTTACACTGCCTCGTGTGGTAGGCCCGGGCAAAGTTTGAGAAGCCATAATCAAGCCTCGATCCACTGACTGTCATGGCATAGTTTGTCCTGGAAAGCAGCAACTTAGCCCACTATGCCACACGGACCCCAACAAAATCATTAATGAGGAAAACTGACAATTGTTCTCATGTCAACCAAAATTAACAGACAATTGATTGTAAGAACAAACATTATGCTCACAATTTTAAAACCTCTTTCATAGTTTTGCAGTCTGTACCCACCAAGTAGACTCCTCCATAGAAGCTGTCAGGAAGATGGAAACATGGTTGATACAAAACAACTTGTTATTTAATTATCAAGCACTTTGCTGCTGGAATCATCTGGGCTACTTAAATGCTACAACAAAACTGTGCAATGCCTGGGGGTCCCCATGAAAGGTTTGAGAACCACTGGTATAGACGTCTATTCAACGTCTTTACAACCAGAAATATGTCTAATTGAAGTCTTCTCAATGTCTGGTGCTCGGTGGGTTTCTCATATCCCAGATTGACGTGAGTATATACCCTTCATCAAACAGTAAATTAGTCTTAAAATCTCAATTTTTACATTCACAATGCGGTTTAAGTGACCTGCAACATTTACTGAAGACGTGTCATCCAATGCTTTATTCTCACTGAGTTGACTTTGATGTGTAGCAGCTGAATGTTGATTTGTGGCACCTGGTGTGTTGTGGATGTGTGCTGTTGTTGCTCATAGAAAAGGCTGCGTTCAGTTGCAAAATGTTCTCAAATGTTGCAGTTATAAATTCCATTAGAGTATTTATTCTAGTTTTTGCACAGGCAAGTTTGTTGTACATAGTATATTATACAGTGTATCATTTCTTATAATTTAAAAACCTATTCTGTAGATCGCACCCTTGTTCTACAGTACATAGGCGTCTGAATGACTTGTAAATTGTACTATCACACTATAAATGTTGTCTATCAAGAAAACACATGACAAAGACTATTGAATGCCACACCATCTAAAGAGTGAGGAAGGCATGAACAGTAGTATTCACACCGCTCCTTGAGGCTCCCCAGTCGTTAAATAGATTAGATCTTTTTCTGAGCTAGCTCACCTGATTCAACTCATCTGCTAATTATCAGGCTCTTGATTAATGAATCGGTGAGCTAGTTCAGCAGCGACAGCTAAACTCTGGAACAACTGGGTTGCCCCGAGGAGAGGGTTGAAAACCACTGATTTAAAATGATGTTCTAGTTGTATTACTACTGGTTGAAAGCTTCACTATGGTTTGGTCTATTCCTTTTCAGGTTGTTGGTAAATGCAGACTTTCACATGGAAGATGTGCCCAGCTACCTGTCAGGTCTCTGAGCTGAGGGGCTGTTCAATGTTGGATGTGACAGAAAGTCATTTAGGTTTTAACAGTTCTCAGAGTTAACATATCCAGTTTAGCCCTGCCCATTTCAGTCCATTGAGTTCCTTTGAAACATTAAGGAATTTCCTTTGAAACATTAACAGATGTTCTTTGTCTGATGTTAGATGTAGCTAGCTGTTGTCTTAAAGAGCCAAGTTCAAATATAGGTTAATGCAGTGGTCTCCAACTCCGGTCCTGGAGAGCTGCCATCCTGTAGGTTTTCACTTCAACTGTAAATAATGAAGCCTCATTCAGCTCCTCATCCAGCTAATTAGTAGAATCAGGTGTGCTAAATTGAGGTTGAAGTGAACACAGTCTGGATGGTAAGACCCCTGGGTTAATTTAATTGCTAGTTTTTCTGAAGTGCAATTTTAGTGAAATTATGTAATGACAATTTCATTGCATAGCTAACGACTAATGGGTCAATTGTATTTTTCGAACAATCGTTGAAAATTTGCATCAACTATCAGAAACCAAGAGTTGAATACTAATTACAATATTTTTCTCACAAACTTTAAACATAAATTGTATTAATTTAAAAGACAATCTTTGCACCAACTGTATGAGAAATGTTATTTAAACATTGGTACACTTAACTCTAATATGTCTTTATGTGGAAGAGGGAGTACTGGTACTCAGATTTAGATGGGTTCTATTTAGAACCATTCTGGTCTTCCAAAGTATATATATTGACTTCCAAACAATCATCTAAGAACCCTTTCTTTCACGAATGGTTCTTTGAATACAAAACGATATATAGAGAACTCTTTGACTAGCAAAGAACCCATGTGTTTTAAAAAGTTGTTTTCAGATAAAAATTGTTCTTGGTGGAACCTTTTCCTATTTCACAGAATCCTTCTTGGATTATTTTTTTAAGGGTGTACATAGCCCATAGAAATGGAATGGATAGAAAGGACATTTAAATTCAAATCAATGTAGCAGAATGGTCAGAGCCAATCAGTTCAATGGCCTTTCTATCCATTCTACTTCTATGACATAGACACACCACACAGCATATGGACACTCAACCTGAAATGCTCCTACCAATAGAACAGGTCACAGAGGATGTTTTCCTGAGCTCCATTCATAGAGTAATGCTCTCGCAATGCCAGGAAAGCTTGTGTCTAATTCTCTGTATTCATAACAAATGTTAATCGAAGGCGAAGACAAACACTTGCAGCGTAATAACTCACTGACGCACTCTGACATTTCGTACAAACAGATTCTACCGCGGCACTGGCTGTCTGCCCAGAGTTTACAGGAACCAGATGCTCCTTCATAACATCCCCTAATGTGTAGTCTCTGCTGTGTCAGATCCAGTGTGTCAGTATTTGTATTGTCTGTACATTCATTAGGCTTTTATTTTGTATACATTCCTTAGGGTTTAACCTTGTCTACAGGCTTTTGTGCACAGCACATTATTAGTCTGGAACCCCTTTAATTTGAGATTAGCCAATGAAAACAGGGACATAAACAGTGGCATACTTTACATAAAGGGGAGGTTGCAGTGGGAGCACATTTGATTTTGCACCGCTGTTTTCTGTCAGTATTCGTAAAACAATGAAGAAAAACTTCATCAGACCGCCCACAAATTTGGGCAGAAGTGGCTAGGAAAGAGAAAACTTAGGTTATAATGTAAATTAATTTGTGTTTATTATACTTGAGTTTTTTGTATATCTTCATTAGGCATTTATTTTGTACATTCATTAGGGGTGGTTGTACATTCACTAGGTTTTATTTTGTACAATGTTTTGTGTTTAAGGATGTTTTTGTGCACATTAATTAGGGGTTTAACCTGGACATTCATTATGTCATGATGGGTTTGTAATTAGAAGCAGTAGGCAGATGCATTCTATCAAAACCAAAGGTTGTATTAATTTCCAGAAATATTGAATACTTTGTGTAAAAACAAAAACAACAAATGCAAACAAACACCAGGAACTAACTAAATTAATGACTGGAATCGAGAAAACAACAAACGCTCAGATATAATGACAATACTAGAATACTTTACTGAGAACTTGAAATACATATACCATGATATTCTCAGACTGGACCACGAAACATGTGACATCCATAACAGGTAGACAATGACCCACAAACATGGCAAACTCAGGTGTATATGTACTGGTAGGCATGGGATAATACACAACAGGTGCAGGCACTAATGGGACAGTTACACACACACATAGATATATAATGAAAGGCATAGCTGGCAAATCTAGATCAACAGTACACCCAGCTCCTACCAGAGGCACTAATGGGACAGTTACACACACACATAGATATATAATGAACGCATAGCTGTCAAATCTAGATCAACAGTACACCCTGCTCCTACCAGAGGGCGCCAAAGCCCATATACCTCAAACATACAAACACCAGATCTAATGCTGGATTCAGACCAGGCACGGCAAAAAGTCACCGTATGGCATCGTAATGCAGACACACGTGTACACCGCAATCAACATTGTAATCAATCTTCCGCATCTACGAGATGGTGGGCAACATTGCATACAACTGTCCATCTCCAGCAAGGCGACTGGCCCGGAGCTTTTTCAGTTTAGTATTCATTGACAATACGAAAACGATCTATTGAGCTGTCAAAGCTTTACTTGCAATCCCATAAACCCATAGGTGAAAGCAACATTTTAGCTCTTCCATTTTAGCAACTTCCGTTTCTGGTGCTGAACGGCAAAGCACCGCACAAGTTGGATAATTTCAAGTTTTGCGACACACCTGCCGCACCGCATCCACATTTTGCCGGTTACGGCAAAATGTGGATGCCGTAACCGGTAGATTTGCCATAACCGGTTACGGCATCCACATTTTGCCGTAAACGGTAGATTTGCCGCAGCGGTGCGCATTGCTTCCTATTGAAATGAATGGACTTACGCCGCAATGCAACCAGTTTGCCGGACCTGGTGTGAATCCAGCTTAAGAACTAAAGATGGAACCACTGGGAAAACTAGAAATGAAAACTAAACACATTATACAGGCACAAATTAATAAACTAAAGGCAACACACAGCTTTTTGTACATTCTCTAGGTTTTATTTTGTACATTCATTAGGGTTTATATTGTATATTCATTAGGGTTTGTTTTGTACATTCTATAAGGTATGTTGTGTAAAATAATTTGTGTTTTATGTGTACATTCACCAGGATGTTATTGTGCATATTCACTAGTGTTTTATTGTGTACATTCATTAGGGTTCATTGTGTACATTCAATATAGTTTTATTGTGTGTTTGAGTATGTTGTGTGAGTGACATTAGGTGTCCTTCCTGTGTGTGTGACAGTAATACTCAGTAATGTGTTTGATTGATTAGTTACCACCAACACTGCTGCCTGTAGCTGGTAAGTGGCACCAGGTGTGTCAGTCTGTTAACTGTTGAGTGGTACCAGAGGTGCCAGGCAGTTCACTGGTTTAGGTTTGACCAGATGAAACTTGGGGAGGTAGGATCTACACAGCATCCTGGGGGTGTTTTATATTTTAGGGGAGGTAGGATCTACACAGCAGTCTGGGTTGCTTTATATTTTAGGGGGTGGTAGGATCTACAC
This sequence comes from Umbra pygmaea, assembly GCA_016801145.1. Lineage (NCBI taxonomy): Eukaryota > Metazoa > Chordata > Actinopteri > Esociformes > Umbridae > Umbra > Umbra pygmaea. The sequence goes on along the minus strand of JACXGM010006360.1, from coordinate 2,049 downwards.
AGCAGACTGGGTTGTTTTATATTTTAGGGGAGGTAGGATCTACACAGCAGTCTGGGTTGCTTTATATTTTAGGGGGTGGTAGGATCTACACAGCAGTCTGGGTTGTTTTATTGATGCTATTGTAAACTGATGTGGTCCTTTCCACACACTCTTTGTAATGATCAATTCTCCAGTGTCATTTGACTTTAAATGCCCGTGTCCGTAAGTCAGTCACCATGAGCTGACCCCCCTCTGACCCCACAGGGGAACGGCAGACTGGTTTGGTGTCAGCAAGGAGAATGACAGCACCCAGCGATGGCGCCGGAAGAGCCTTCAGCACTGCAACCTGCGCTACGGGCGCCTCAAAGCGCAGGTGATGCGGGAGATGGAGCTGACCAGCCAGGACAATATGTCCATGACCAGCACTGAGACCCCCCCTCCCCTCTACCTGCCCCCACACCACCACCCCTACGGCATGCAGAGGGTATGGCAGTGCCTCTCTCTGTTTGAAAGTGTGTAGGATATAGGGTGCTGGTGTTGTGTTCTGATAGAATTAATTCTAAATAACATTAGAGACTAGACTACTGACGGCTATGTGTTGTATCTGACATCTCTGTGCCTAGATTGTGGACCCCCTGGCTCGTGGCCGTGTATTCCGCATGGTGGAGGAAGTAGATGGGTACAGCGTGCCCCACACTCCCATGACCCCTGGGACAGCCTCTCTGTGGTCCTTCTCCAGCTCACGCTCCGCACTCAACCGGTTACCGCGGAGACGCAAGCGAGAGTCTGTTGCTGTCATGGGCTTCAAGGCTGCCGCAGCGCTGGTCAAGGTATAATAATTTTACAGTGTGAATCAATTTTACAATGTGAGTCAATTTCACAGAGTGAAAACAGAACTTTTACTTTTACTACACAGTTCATATTTTTCAGTTTGAACAGGATTTTTTATGAGGACATGACAAGTTTCCACAGAGTTTTGCAAAGGGTAGACACCTGTCCATTTTTTTGGGCCAGCAGCATAGAGCCCTGTATTGCCCTGCTGGTTTGCTTCTAAAGCTAAGCAGGGTTGGGCCTGGTTATCCCCTGGATGGGAGACCAGTGCTGCTGGAAGTGGTGTTGGAGGGCCAGTATGGGGCACTTTTCCCTCTGGTCTAAAGATCAATCCTAATGCCCCAGGGCAGTGACAGGGACATCTGCCCTGCTTAATGTGCCGTCTTTCGGATGGGACGTTAGACGCGGGTGTCCTGACTCGCTGTTGTCATAAAAAATCCCATGGCACTTATCGTAAGAGTAAGGGTGTTAACCCCGGTGTCATGGCCAAATTCCCAATCAGGCCTCACTTCAATCAGGGCCACCTAATAATCCCCCTCCTTCCAAATTGGCATATATAACTACTCATCTCTCCACCTGATAGCTGATGTGTGGTGAGCGTTCTGGCTCAAAATGGCTGCCGTGCATCACCCAGGTGGGTGCCACACATTGGTGGTGGGTGAAGTTGCCTTTCCCCCTCTCTGTGTAAAGCGCTTTGGGTTCTTGAAAAGCACTATATAAGCTGAACAAATTATTATTATTAAATAATTCATGGATTTTAGGCCGTGCTGTTTTTAGTTATGAAGCACAGCATAGTGTAGGGAATCATTGTATATTGATATACCGGTACATCATTTTTGGATTTAGAAAATAGAAATAGAGTTTTTACAGCATTTGAAAGTTGGTCAGCTGGAAAGAGAAAGTAGTTCCTTTGTTACGGCTCAAATTTGACCAATAGCACCTTTAAAATTAGGCTTTGGATTTTGGGAAAGTTGGGTTTTGAATCAGAAGGCTGTTGGGGCTCTCCACAAGGAGATGTAAATGTTTATTCCTGAGTCGTCATCTCTGATACTGAACTTCTGAGCAATCATCTAGGATACCAAAACATGAGTCATCATCTCTGATACTGAACTTCTGAGCAATCATCTAGGATACCAAAACATGAGTCATCATCTCTGATACTGAACTTCTGAGCAATCATCTAAGATACCAAAACATGAGTCATCATCTCTGATACTGAACTTCTGAGCAATCATCTAG